>MJUU01024182.1:67192-84232 GCA_002080025.1 Modiolus philippinarum
GGGGGGGGGGGGGGGGTATAAAGGAATCACCCTGTCTGTCTGTCTGTCTGTCTGTCCATCTGTCCGTCTGTCCACACTTCTCGTAAGCGCAACTCCTCTTAAACCACTGGAAGGTTTTTGAGGAAACTTTACACAAAGGAAGGACACTATATGGAGATGTGCATGAAGGAATATAATTATTGTCCGAAACCAGGAAGGGGAGATAATTTGACTTTGACTTTTCGTTGATTCCCTATGTATGGATTACCTCATAAGCACACTCCTCTTAAACCACTTGAAGGATTTTTATGAAACCTTATACAAAGGAAGGACACTATATGGAGATGTGCATGAAGGAATTTAATTATTGTCTGAAACTAGGAAGGGGAGATAATTCAACTTTGACTTTTCATTGATTCCCTTTGTATGGGTTACCTCGCAAGCGCAACTTCACTTAAACCACTTGAAGGATTTTGATGAAACTGTACACAAAGGAAGGACACTATATGGAGATGTACATGAAGGAATATGATTATTGTCCAAAATCAGGAAGGGGAGATAATTCGACTTTGACTTTTAGTTTATTCCCTATGTATGGGTTACCTCGTAAGCGCATTTCCTCTTAAACCGCTTGAAGGATTTTTATGAAACTTTACACAAAGCCTTTAAGGAAGAACACTTTATTTAGATGTGCATGAAGGAATATGATTTTTGTTTGAAATCAGAAAGGGGAGATAATTTGACTTTGACTTTTGTTGATTTCTCCTGCAATTATCTTTTTTTTTTCCAAGAAAATTTTTAAGCGTAGATATTGTGAAGTCAAACTGTTGGAAAGACGCACTTTTTACATTGTAATCCTCTTGAAAAGTTGTTTTCAAAGTGTTGTAATGAAATTTCTCTAATGCTTATGATTTTTGTTAAAAAAGTCAAATAGGCTAAAAAAAAAGGTGAATTTAAATTTAGACAGAGTTAATTTTCATTGGAATCCTCGTGAAAAGTTCTTTCTTGAAGATTGTATCATTGTGTCCATACTTGTATTGTGTCCAAACTTGTACTGTGTCCACANTTGTTGACTGCCATTTTCAAAATGACATTTCGACTTCAAATCGTGTCGAAAGTGGTCATTAGCAAGAACGTTTTTTATCGAAAAATCCCAACAAAGAAATATAATAAAACATGATCAGACTTTAAAAACAGTTCAAGATATTGGAGGTGTTGGACGTACGAAAGTTTGAGAAACTGAAGATCAACTGTATAACTTACATTGTTACCTTGATTGTGGCAACTGAAAACCAGGTGAGCGATACAGGCTCCTGGGAGCCTCTGGTTCTGTCATATTAGAATCGAAATAATTCATGTATATGACCCTCATCAGAAGAACAGTGGTCCAAATCAAAAAGTCAATTTGTGTCTGCATAAACAAGAAGACACGCTCAAAGTGCTGAAAATTTTTTTTATCATAATTCAAAAATGCAGGACAATGACTACTATGAAATAATGACTTTGAATTTTGGAATCAATCTATTGCCAAAAGTAGGACAATTATTTACAAACAAAATCAAAAGAAATTTATATGCATGTGCAACATTACTATATTATGATAAACAATTATGATAAAATGATAGAAGTCTGTGTTTCTTTGTTATACCCCCCGCAAACAAAGTTTGGGGGGGTATATAGGAATCAGGAAGGGGAGATAATTTGACTTTGACTTTTCGTTGATTCCCTATGTATGGATTACCTCATAAGCACACTCCTCTTAAACCACTTGAAGGATTTTGATGAAACCTTATACAAAGGAAGGACACTATATGGAGATGTGCATGAAGGAATTTAATTATTGTCTGAAACCAGGAAGGGGAGATAATTCAACTTTGACTTTTCATTGATTCCCTTTGTATGGGTTACCTCGCAAGCGCAACTTCTCTTAAACCACTTGAAGGATTTTGATGAAACTTTACACAAAGGAAGGACATTATATGGAGATGTGCATGAAGGAATATGATAATTGTCCAAAATCAGGAAGGGGAGATAATTCGACTTTGACTATTCGTTTATTCCCTATGTATGGGTTACCTCATAAGCGCATTTCCTCTTAAACCACTTGAAGGATTTTTATGAAACTTTACACAAAGCCTTTAAGGAAGAACACTATATTTAGATGTGCATGAAGGAATATGATTATTGTTTGAAATCAGGAAGGGGAGATAATTTGACTTTGACTTTTGTTGATTTCTCCTGCAATTATCTTTTTTTTTCCAAGAAAATTTTTAAGCATAGATATTGTGAAGTCAAACTGTTGGAAAGACACACTTTTTACATTGTAATCCTCTTGAAAAGTTGTTTTCAAAGTGTTGTAATGAAATTTCTCTAATGCTTATGATTTTTGTTAAAAATGTCAAATAGGCTAAAAAAGGTGAATTTAAATTTAGACAGAGTTAATTTTCATTGGAATCCTCGTGAAAAGTTCTTTCTTGAAGATTGTATCATTGTGTCCATACTTGTATTGTGTCCAAACTTGTACTGTGTCCACACCTGTATTGTGTCCACACCAACTTAAATTTGCACTAACCACATCGATCCAGGGTTCAATTAGCGGGGGGTATATTTGGCTGCCATTTGGCCACAGCTCTTGTTTGGTTTAAAAAAATGTCAGTTTAAGGACATTGATTCTATCTTCTGCCAACAATATATGATGTAATCAATCGTCATAACGACTAAGTATTCTTAAAATTGTGAGATTTAACAGAATTAGCTGTTGTAATAAAATCAATATATAGTACACTTTAAATTTGTTGGAATGCTTTGAAGTTATGAAGATTCTTGTTATGTCTCCCCCTCTCAAGGGGGTGGGGGGCATATTTGTTTTGTCTGTTCCGTCTGTCGTCCGCCCGTCTTTCCATCCTTCCGTTCATTTATCTGTTACAAAGTTTGTGGACACCAATTCTCCTACATCTTTCATTGGATTTCAACCAAACTTCACAGGATTGTTGACCATCATGCTTAGTTGTGGATATCATCTCGCCTGATCGATCTGCCTTTTTTGTGGGAGTTATGCCCCTTTTTGAGTTAGAATTTTGCAAAATTAAGTTTGTTGACGCCAATTCTGCTACATCTTTTATTGGATTTCAACCAAACTTCACAGGATTGTGGACCATTGTGCTTAGTTGTGTATATTGTCTTGCGGGAATGATTGGCCTATTTTTGTGGGAGTTATGACCCCTTTTTATACCCCTCCACACGAAGTGGCGTGGTATTATGGATACCCTCAGTGGTGTGTCCATCCGTCTGTCCATCCGTCCGTCCCCCGAAGGTTTCCGACTGATAACTTGTGAATGAAATATCACAAGATCTTCAAACTTGGTATGCAAGTTGTTTACCACAAAACTCAGGTCAAGTCCGATTTCGGGTTCAGGGGTCCAAGGGGTTCTGGAGTTATGCCCCTTGAAACTTTGAAATTTTGCGAATTTTACGGTTTCATACTGATTACTTGTGAATGAAATAACATAATGTCTTCAAACTTGGTATGTGACTTGTTTACTACAACACTCAGGTCAAGTTCGATTTTTGGTTCAGAGGTCCAAGGGGTTCTTGAGTTATGCCCCTTGAAACTTTGAAATTTTGCTAATTTTAGGGTTTTCCGACTGATAACTTGTGAAGGAAATAACACAAGGTCTTCAAACTTGGTATGTAACTTGTTTACTACAACACTCAGGTCAAGTTCGAATTTGGGTTCAGTGGTCCAAGGGGTTCTGGAGTTATGCCCCTTTAAACTTTGAAATTTTGCGAATTTTAGGGTTTCCGACTGATAACTTGTGAACGAAATAACATAAGGTCTTCAAACTTGGTATGTAAGTTGTTTACCAGAAAACTCAGGTCAAGTTTGATTTTTGGGTCAGAGGTCCAAGGGGTTCTGGAGTTATGCCCCTTGAAACTTTGAAATTTTGCAAATTTTAGGTTTTCGTACTCATAAATTGTGAATGAATATACTGTCTTCAAACTTGGTATGTAACTTGTTTACCACAACACTCAGGTCAAGTTCGATTTTGGGTTTAGAGGTCCAAGGGGTTCTGGAGTTATGCCCCTTTAAACTTTGAAATTTTGCGAATTTTAGGGTTTCCGACTGATAACTTGTGAACGAAATAACATAAGGTCTTCAAACTTGGTATGTAAGTTGTTTACCAGAAAACTCAGGTCAAGTATGATTTTTGGGTCAGAGGTCCAAGGGGTTATGGAGTTATGCCCCTTGAAACTTTGAAATTTTGCAAATTTTAGGTTTTCGTACTCATAAATTGTGAATGAAATAACATACTGTCTTCAAGCTTGGTATGTTGTTTACCACAAAACACAGGCCAAGTATAATTTTGGGTTCATTGGTACGTATTGTCCTGGAGTTATGCCCCTTTTTACTTAGAAATTTTGTGAAACATGGCAGGTATCATGTAATGCACCATTACTATTTTTACTTATAATTTTGCTAAATTATTTTTGTGTAGGCTAATTTTCCCACATCTTTCATAGGATTTCAACCAAACTTCACAGGATTATTTACCATCATGTCTTGTTGTGCATATTAATGGGCCAATTTTTTGTGGGAGTTAAGCCCCTTTTTGACGTAGAAAATTTTGCTAAATTAAGTTTGTAGAAGCTTATCCTCCCACATCTTTCAAGGATTTCAACCAAACTTCACAGGATTGTTGTCCATCATGCTTAGTTGTGCATATCGTCTAGCTGGAATGATCGGCCACGCGGTGGCAGTATAAAATTTACTTGAGTTTTATCTTTCAAAGAACAGTTTGTACTGGCGGGAGACATTCATTTTTGTATCAAAAACATACTTCTAGTTTTAAAGTGATGTTATTGTATTTTAAAAAAATACCCCCCAAGTGATTATTCTGGTACACTTTATGCAGTACAATACATGTACTCATGCTCACAGTTTTTCTGGGCAATTATTCTAAAAATTTACCATGTTTTTCACAAATCATTTATTCCTTAAATGCTGTATTTGCACTTATTTTTCCATATCATAGAAATTTGTTTTGATTCCCTAAAATTAAAGAATGAGCAGTAAGGCAATAAGAATAATTTTTATGAACAAAAATCAGACACTAGACCTAAATCCTAGGCATTAAGCCTAATGCCAAACTCGTTTTAGGTTTTAGGTCTGATGGCTAGGCATTAACTTAATGCCTGATTTCACCTATTGCCGCTTGCATATATAAAATCTATTTATGCTATATATTTCAATTTAGTAAAATCTGGAGGTTGATTTAGCTTTTAGTTCATTATTGTAAGGTGAGTTTGTTTTCGCTTTAAGCAACTAACACCTGACAGAGCAAAGAGGATTCTGTATATACATATACTCAGAATAAGGATACATTGAATGTATAAAGAAGAATAATTATTGTCCTCATTTAAGGATGTTCGCTGGCCATGTTTATGTATTTCTGTCAGATTTTCGGACTTCTCTGGTTTTATCCATTTAAAAGCTTAATAATTTTTTGTCCGATGACCCTCTAATTTTTTTTCCATAATTTCATTTAATACATCTTTCTGAGCATTCTGTCAAAATTTTATTCAGTTGGTGTTATTTTGTCACATTCATTAATGGATAAACATTTCTCATGTTAAACCTTTGAAAAATGTAGAGGAGTTTGGTTTCCCTGCCATTTTTTGAAACAGGTGAATCTCAAAAACTGCAATGGTGACCTATTGATTTTTTGGCTTAAATTACTTTTTTGTCGATTTTCTAACAAAAAATCATATTTAATTGAAATCGTGGTTATTTTAAAATTGACCAGCGAACATCCCTAAGAATGAAAAGTCATTTGGTAAAAATAATATACGGTTATATGGTTATGTTTGCAATCAACTTAATTTTCCTGATTTCTTGATTTATTTTTTCAAATTGAAATTTTTATATTGTTTTCTGAGTATACCCCACTTAAGAGGGTGGTATATAGTGATCATGGTGTCTGTTCATCTGTTCGTCCGTTTGTCTGTCCCTTCATCCGTCTGCTATAGGGGTACACACTTTGTGGCGACATCTCATCCTAGACCAGTTGGTGAAATTCAATGAAACTTTCACAGAATGTTCAGTACATATTGCCATTGTGCACCATTTATTTAAAAAATTGATTTGATCTTTTTTAGTTTGTTAGTAATGGGTATAATCAAATGCATGGCAGTGATTGGACAAATTTATAGAAAAACAATCTGTGGAAAAAGAATTGGTGAATTTTGAAATCTTTTTTTTTATTTCCAAACATACATGTAAGTAACAGAATAATGTTGTACAATATTCATTGAAAATATACATGTAGCTAAGGTACTGATTCTTTTTTCAGTGACTTTCTAGTCTCTTTATTTCCTGAAGATGTTTCTGGACAGACCAAGGGAAGACCAACTACAGCATCGTCAAAAATTAAAGTAAGACATTTTTTTCCTTGAAATCAAATTAAATTATTAACTTATAGTTACATTTTTACATATGTAGCATTTTAAGATATTTTCATGGAAATTTTTAAAGTCAAGTGGAACAGTTAATTGTTTACCTATTTCCGGACTAACTATTCCATGCTCAAAATGATTGCATTGCTCAAAATGATTGCACAGTGCAATGTCACTTCAAATCTTACCGGTGACGTCGGGTGTAGAAATTTTTTGTATTGGCAAGATTTTTTTTATCGTGTTCAGTAAGTTAATAAAGCAGTTATTTCATGCCCCGTTTCAGGAAATAGCAAAACTATTGTCTCTCGATGATGGAAATGACTTGCAAACTGTTGCCTTCAGCCTCTGGCCTCTGGCCCTGTGCTTCATATTCTTGCTCACAGGATGATATTTTACGATATACAGATGTCAAAATCCAGATAACATATACCATATTTCTCGTATTAAGCACCAAGGGCGCTTAGAAAATTCGAAAAGGGGGCACTTATTAAGCAGGACAAAAACCGGGTTCCAAAACGAGACTCTTGTAACGAAATTCTTCGATCTTTCTTAAGTACATGATGTAATCAATGTAAAAATGCTTCAACTATTGAAATCTTTGACAAACAGACGTAAGAAATAATGCTGATCAGTTGTTTGTACCAAAAATAAACGAAAAACATGATAACACAATTGTTTAGAACCGAAATGTATACGCGTTTACAACTGGAAATGTAGATGCATACGCATGCGCAATTGACGAAAAACAAATCAATGACGGAAAACGTACGAAATAAATACGGAAATTCCGGATCTAGTTGGAATATTGAGGGGGCGCTTAAGGATTTCAAACAAAATTAAGGGTTGGGGCGCTTAATACGAGGAATATGGTACTTGTTAGTAATACCAAATTAAAAAAAGAAATACTAAGAAATGTCATTATAGTAATGAAATAATGCAGACTCCTTATTGTGTCATGTTCTTGTATGTTTTTCAGACTCAGGCCAACAAACTTGTGGAGACATTGATGAAGTGTACCCCTCATTATATCAGATGTATAAAACCTAATGAAACAAAGAAAGCCAGAGACTTTGAGGACAGCAGGTACTGTTTATCATGATGAACATGTATTGAATATTTGATCTAGTGACTTAAGCATAGGGCATACTTTCTATGCTTGTTCGTCTGTCTATTTCTTAGAAAGTGCATCTGTCGATAGGGATATAGTAAGTTTCTTGCATACACAAGACTTTCCATGGGGATATAGTCAGTGTCTCAACTACACAAGCCTCTTTACAGATAGCATGCGATCCTTTAGTTTCAGTACACAGTGACTTGAAGATGAAGAGCCATAATTTGACTCAAATTATGTTCTGTGCCATATACATGTAAATTATGGACATTTATTCAAAACTGATTTATACTTATATAGTCCATGATGAATATCAGGAAAGGATGAAGAAAAAAGTATTTATGGAAAGTCTTTATGTGAAGTGAGGAAAGGCTGAAAACTTATAGTAAAACATGAAAGTTATAATGTATAAGTTGTATGCAATATCAAGAAAGATAAGTGGTTTGTAACATGTGTATTTTGTTTACAGAGTGAAGCATCAAGTAGAATATTTAGGATTAAAAGAGAACATTCGAGTTAGGAGAGCTGGATTTGCATTCAGGAGAGAGTTTGAAAAATTCCTCAGAAGGTAAGTATATTATTGAAATTTCATTATAATGCCACAGTTTGTCCAGCCTTGTTTTAGCATTGTAAAGGGGTTCAAGGAAGACAAATTTGGCAAAATACAGTTTAAAAACTGGTGCAGATGAAAAATTGGCTCCAGGTTTTACTTGATATAAAATAAGTATTTGAGACCACTTTATTGATTGTCAGCATGTCTTTATACTATCTATGATGGCCACAGGGAACAAAAACAAATGACAGAATTTATTTCTATTTATAAAAATAATAAATTTGCTTTAGTTAATAGTTACCTGTATTTATATATTGACTATATTAAATTTCAATTCCAGGTATGTTATTTTGACACCAGAAACATGGCCTAATTATAGAGGTGATCCCAGACAAAAATTAAACATATTTACTAATATCAATTTCAGGTATGCTATTTTAACACCAGAAACCTGGCCTAATTATAGAGGAGATCCCAGACAAGGAATTAAACATTTAATGAACCATGTCAGTATGGATAATGATCAATGGCAGCTAGGAAAAACCAAAGTCTTTGTTAAAAACCCAGAATCTGTAAGTTTTATGTATTAGTTATATATATATACAGTAAAACATGTTAAACAGCAACCTAAAAAATGTTTCATTGGCTGCTTAGTACAGACAATCTCTATAACCAAGTTTGAATTTTTAGGAATGTAGGTCACAAGTGTTTCCAGCTTTTGCCATTTCGAAGCCCACATATGTTAAAGTCTATATAAAAATGCCTTTAATTTTTTAAAAATATTAAATATCCTGTAAGTTCTTTGTAGATTAAAATTAAAGTGCTTCAAAAAACGCTGATATTGTTAATTGTTGTCTGATTTGGCTTCATATCGGTGATTTCGAGCCTACATCCACTTTGTGTAATACAGAGTGTTTCTGTGTTCCTGTTCTTATTGAACTTTGGCTTGTGCAGTAGATATTACTTCTTCTTTTACAGCCTAATTGTTTTCCATTAAAGGAATACTGATAAAGGCTATATTCAAATTTTAGTATAAAGCTGTAGACAAAGAATATAGTGTTAATGATTATGTATGGTAGATTAATATCGTTTGTTTCTTTTAGCTTTTCCTGCTGGAAGAAATGAGAGAGAGAAAGTTTGATGGTTATGCTAGGGCTATACAGAAAGCATGGAGGAAATACTATGCCAGAAAACAATACTTTAAACAGAGAGAAGAAGGTATGTGGATTGGTATATCTTTCATGAATCTAAGAAATTCCATCTTTTCTCGAGTAAGAGAGTAAGACAAAGAATTTCTTACACAAGTGAAAGATATACAGATCTCTGATTTCGAAGGAATGTAAGGAGCTATTTCTTCTGTAAAATATAATTTTCAATGTCCCAAAGCCTTTAATGGAGAAGCAAGGTCCCTACTCCTCCTGACATACTTTCCACTGTGACTTCAAGTTTTTTGCGATGTTTCGTCATGGATACTGCTGTTGATTCATTAAAATAAACAGTTCTGATCGGCCATTTACAGAGTTGAAACAAGTGCACCTTAGATGGTTTCAACTTGGTTGTCTTACACCGGAAATGACCATTTATGGAAGAATCTATATATATACTCATTTATATGGAAAACTGAGAAGATTATACACTTTGTTCTACAAAAAAAATGGATTATTATATCTGTTTCTCTAAAATGTTGTCTAAAATATTTTTGAACCAACTTCTAGTTTGACTGAAAAAGATAAATTTTAACACAAGTTAGTCCACTTAAGCTCATGGTACCAACTGATGAAGAAGTATTTTATATTGTTCAACTGAGATGTTTTCACGTTTCAGCCTTTAGGCAGCATAGGCATAAGTTTCCCTGTCGCTCTGTTTTATGAAATTGGGAATTTTTTCTTGTTTCCCAATTCCTTGAATAATATTCTCAAAACAATTACCTTAAGTTTTTTTTAGAAAATTTCTCTGCTTTTGTATGAAGTAACATTATGATATTTGATCTTAATCTTTTTTATGATGAGTTTTGCTTTCCAGAGCCATCATTCATTTACTTCCTGTTTTCAAATGACTTGATTGGTATTTTCACAACAATTTTTGTTTAAATTTTCGTTCAAGATTTTTCTGTTTGTATATGTTGTAACACTCTTTGGTATTTTGTCTGTAGTTTAAGAATAATAATTGGTACATTTGTTCATTATCATCTTATTTTTTGGCTTGCCCAATTGTGAAACTTATATCTTAATTACACTTTATGTAAGTAAGCTGCATTCTGATTGGTTAATAGCCGTGGTATTTTTTGGCAAATACCACCTCACCGTGGTATTTGTCCCGGAGTCATCTGTGCGCTTTGGTGAATGAGACATTCGGTGTAATTAAACAGATATATCATGAACGTCGGGATATTTGCCAAAAGTACAAGTCTTGGGTCTAAATTTCCCTTGCCTTTCAGGTTCCGGAAATTTTACTGCCCCGCGACTTGTATTTTTTGGCAAATATCCCTCCTTATCATGATAAATCTGTTCAGGATCTTATAGACACTTTTTTTATATGACCACAAAAATTTTTGCAGTCGTATATTGGTATGGTGCTGTCGTCGTCGTCGTCGTCGTTGTCGTCGTCGTCGTTGTCGTTGTCGTTGTCGTCGTCGTCTGTAGACACTTTAGTTTTTGGTCAATAACTTTAGTTCCAGTAGATCAATCCTTATGAAATTTCAACATAATGTTCTTTNGGTATTACTAGTGAGCATTTGCTCACAGATTCCTTGTTTGCAATGTTTCGTCATGGATACTGCTATTGATTCATTAAAATAAACAGTTCTGATCGGCCATTTACACAGTTGAGACAAGTGCACCTGAGATCGTTTCAACTTGGTTTCTACTTGGTCTTCTCATACAGGAAATATACACTCTTTTATATTGAAAACTGAAAAGATCATACACTTTGTTCTACAGAAATAAAAAAAATGGATTATTATACCCCCGCTCCGGAGGAGGAGGGGGTATACTGTTTTATCTGTGTCCGTCATTCCGTAATTCCGTCATTCCGTCATTCCGTAATTCCGTCCGTCACAACTTTCGTAAAGCTTTTCTCTGCAATGGTAAATGATACAAACTTGAAATTTTGTCAGAAGCTTTTTGTAGTCATGCCATATTGTGGGATGCATTTTCAGACCTTTCGGGATGCCACTTCCTGTTAACCGACTTAGTCAATTTTTCATTATTCTGTCCGTCCGTCGCAACTTTCGTAAAGCTTTTCTCTGCAATGGTAAATGATACAAACTTGGAATTTTGTCAGAAGCTTTTTGTAGTCATGCCATATTGTGGGATGCATTTTCAGACCTGTCCGGCTGCTACTTCCTGTTTACCGACTTAGTAAATTTTTCATTATTCTGTCTGTCTGTCACAACTTTCGTAAAGCTTTTCTCTGCAATGGTAAATGATACAATTTTGAAATTTTGTCAAAAGCTTTGTTTAGTCATGCCATATTGTGGGATGCATTTTCAGACCTGTCCGGTTGCTACTTCCTGTTTACCGACTTAGTCAATTTTTCATTATTCTGTGTGTCGGTCACAACTTTCATAAAGCTTTTCTCTGCAGTGGTAAATGAATACAAACTTGAAATTTTTTCAGAAGCTTTGTGTAGTCATGCCATATTGTGGGATGTATTTTCAGACCTGTCGGGATGCTACTTCCTGTTTACCGACTTAGTCAATTTTCATTATTTTGTGTGTCCGTCACAACTTTCGTAAAGCTTTTCTCTGCAATGGTAAATGATACAAACTTGAAATTTTGTCATAAGCTTTGTATAGTCATGCCATATTGTGGGATGCATTTTCAAACCTGTCGGGATGCTACTTGCTGTTTATAAACTTAGTCAATTTTTCATTATTTTGTCCGTCCGTCACAACATTCGTAAAGCTTTTTCGCTGCAATAGTAAATGATACAGACTTGAAATTTTGTCAGAAGCTTTGTATAGTTATGCCATATTGTGGGATGCATTTTCAGACCTGTCAGAATGCTACTTCCTGTTTACTGACTTAGTTTAATTTTCATCATCCCGTCCGTCCCTCACAACTTTCATACAGCTTTTCTCTGCATTGGTAAATGAAACAAACTTGAAATTTTGTCAGAAGCTTTGTGTAGGCATGCCATATTGTGGGACACATTTTAAGACTTGTGGGGTACTACATTTTGTTTACCAACTATGTCAGGATATTAGAGACTGGAAGATGAGAGGGGGGTATTACTAGTGAGCATTTGCTCACAGATCCCTTGTTATATCTGTTTGTGTAAAATATTATCTAAAATATTTTTGAACCAACTTCTAGTTTGACAGAAAAAGATAAATTTTAACACAAGTTAGTCCACTTAAGCTTAAGGTACCATCTGATAAAGAATCATTTTATATTGTTCAACTGACATGTTTTCATGTTCTAGCCTTTAGGCAGAATAGGCATAAGTTTCCCCTGTCAGTCTGTATGGTAGAATTGGAATTTTTTCTTGTTTCCCAGTTCCTTGAATAATATTCTCAAAACAATTACGTTAATTTTTTTTCTAAAATTTCTCTTCTTTTGTACCAAGTAACAATTTGATGTTTGATCTTACTCTTTTGTATGATGAGTTTTCTTTTCCAGAGCCATCATTCATTTACTTCCTGTTTTCAAATCACTTGATTTGTATTTTCACAACAATTTTTGTTAAATTTTCGTGAAAGATTTTTCTGTTTGTATATGTTGTAACACTCCATGGTATTTTGTCTGTAGTGTATGAATAGTTATTCATACATTTGTTCATTATCATCTTATTTTTTGTCTTGCCAAATTGTGAAACTTATATCTTAATTACACCTTATGTAAGTAAGCTGCATTCTGATTGGTTAATAGCCGTGGTATTTTTTGGCAAATACCACCTCACCGTGGTATTTGTCCCGGAGTCACCTGTGCGCTTTGGTGAATGAGATATTCAGTGTAATTAAACAGATATATCATGAACGTCGGGATATTTGCCAAAAACACAAGTCTTGGGTCTAAATTTCCCTTGCCTTTCAGGCTCGGGAAATTTTACCGCCCCGCGACTTGTATTTTTGGCAAATATCCCTCCTTATCATGATATATCTGTTCTGTATCTTATAGACACTTTTTTTCCCAATATGCACAAATCTTGAAATATTGGTTAAAAGTTCATTCTTTACCTCTTACTATTGCAGCCTCCGATATTCTGCTCAATAAGAAGGAGAGAAGAAGGTTTAGTTTAAACAGAAATTTTATTGGAGATTATATTGGTATGGACGATCACCCAGCATTAAGAGCCATTGTCGGAAAAAGGGAGAGAATAGAATTTGCTGAAACAGTATTGAAATATGACAGAAGATTCAAGGTTTGTAAATCTACAGAAAAAGGGGGAGATAAAAAATATTGAAGAGGGACTTATTAATGAAAGGGAGGTAAAAAAATATTGAAAAAAATGTGAAAATATTCAAGGTTTGTAAATCTATAGAAAAGGGGGGAGATAAAAAATATTGAAAAGGGACCAATTAAAGGGAGGTAAAAAAAGTACAGAAAAATGAGAAAAGATTCAAGTGATGTAAATCTATAGAAGAAGGGTATTAATAAAATTTTGGAATGATCAGATATATTAAAATTAGATAAACAGTTATAAAGATAGATAAAAGGGCTAATCTAAGTATGAAATGGAACAAAAGAAAGATAATAGTAAATGAAAAAGTAAACTTTGGTATTGCAATTACTTTATTCACGAATATAAGTGACCTGAAAAATAACAAGTGATTCAATATCAAATCTATACCTTATTGCAGGTCGCAAATTTTGTTATTTCTTTCAAAATTCATTGATTTCATTTTCACAGACAAGAATACATGATTTTTACCATTTACTATGCCGAGTGTCATATTGTGTGCTATTTCAGATTAGCCATGAATAAAGCAAAAAATTGTATCCTGCAAAAATAACTACTGATACCGTACATGTATTTTGGTGTGAATGTATGCACAATGCATTAGTTTTAAATCCTAATGAAGTATGCTTTGATTTATTGTATATCAGATTCATTGTTTATTCTCAGATTGCCAAGAGAGATCTATTACTGACACCAAAATGTTTGTACCTGATAGGCAGAGAAGTAGTATGTTCATTTTTTTTTCTGCATTGATTATTTTTTATCTATTACTTAAAACTTTATCGAATGTGAAATAAGTGTATGGAATGGTTTGAATGTTATGTTTGATTGATCTTTTAAACTATATTTGATCCAGTACTGTAAAAATAAATAGCATGTTAGTGTAAAGTAATTTTTGCAAGATCCGTGAATATCAGAAAAACAAATGTTATACTGTCAAACTGTCCAATACGGTTGGAAAATAGTTAGGAGTATCAAAATTATAGTACAAAGAAAAATAAAACCATTTTACAAGTATGAAGAATTTTAACAAATTATGATGTTTCCGTGAAGGAGCTATCAAAGTTTCTCTGATATGAAAAAAATCATTTTGAGTCATAAGTTAAAAAAGTTTTCACTTGTAAAAAAAATTAAAAAAAAAAATAAAACTTAAATGGAATCAGGATTGGATGAAAGAAATCCCTTATTTAGGCCACTTTCATGTGAGTCCTCAATTGAATTGCTTTTCCTGAGAAATAAAAAAGTTTTAATAATTTTCGTGACAAAGAGTATAGATTCAGTAAATGCATTGGTACCATATTTACAAGTAAAGCATAAAACATGATTTCAGTATGGCAGAATGTTCTTGTACAACGTTAATGTAAAATAATATACCAAAAATTTGTATGTGTTTTGTGTCATTATTTGTGTTGATGTATTTTCATTAGGTTAAAAAGGGACCAGATAAGGGAAGAATGATAGAAGTTGTTAAAAGAAAAATTCCACTTGGAGAAATAAGACAGATTTGTATGAGGTAAGAAAGATTCCATTTGGGGAAATAAAGCAGATTTATATGAGGTAAGGTTAAAAGAAGGATTCTACTTGAGGAAATTAGGCAAATTTGTATGAGGTAAGGTTAAAAGGAAGATTCCACTCTGTGAAATAAGACAGATTTGTATGAGATAAGTTTAAAGAAAGATTCCGCTTTGTGAAATAAGACAGATTTGTATGAGGTAAGAACTCAAATATACTGTTATAATAATTGATTTGTTTGGTTGTAATGAAACTTTTTATGCATCAAAAAGTAAAATGAATAATAACGAACTTACGATAAGAAAGTTATTTCAACTCAGTGTTAGACCCTTTAGCACTATCAAAGTTTCAATAATAAATCTCATGAAAAGGAAGGAAAAGAAAAAAAAAAACAATAACAAATAAAAACCCAAAATTACAGATAATTAAGAAAATATATGGCAGGTTTATGGTAAGTTTCATTTGACAATTGGCTGGGCCTTAATATTTGAATTTAAACCTGAGCGTTAGCAATGGAGACAGGAAATCCACTATCTCTTAAGTCGATTCAGAATGGAAAATTCCATTTTCTGTCATATAAGGGTAGAAATAATTCATGGCAGGTATATGGTTGTTGTCATTTAAACATGGGATTGGCCTTTATATTGGAATTTAACCCTGAGCATTGTGGGTATAAATATACTTACAGGAATAGGAAGCTTATTTGCGGCAAAGTCTACGAAATCTAATGAATTATATCTATCAATCAACTACATTTATGATGTCACAAAGGGAAAGCTGTTCCAGACCATAAATCAAACCTACCTCCATTTCTGACTCTTCATTTTTAAAATTTTTAAACTGCTTGAATTAAATGCATGAAACAATGTCCATCAATACCTAAGCTCTATCTTTTGTAGTTATTAACTCTCAAAATTTGATTTTTCAGTCCACTACAAGATGATATCATTGTTATACATATAAACAATGACTTTAGTAGTATGTTAGAGTCAGTATTTAAAACAGAATTCTTATCCACATTGAAGAAACGATATAAAGAAATAGTGAACAGAGAACTTAGCATATCATTTTCTGATGCGTAAGTATAATATTGATAAAATAATAATAATACCATGAAATAACAGAAGAGAGTTGATCTCCCATCTATGGGCAAAAAAGACATTTATGTGACATTGTTGGTCAATAAGCAAAGAATTACACTTAAACTGGCACTAGGGGCCATCTCGAACTTACTTCTATGAGGTATGAGCAAAGCTCATTGTTGAAGGCCTCAATGGGACTTCAAGATGAAGAACAACAATAAAAGCATTGTTCCATTGTTTGTTTTTACTATGTATTTGTAGAGACTTTGTCTCAAATATACAGTCAAACCTGTCTTATGTGACTTTCCAAGGGAACCACAAAAGAAGGTCACATAAGACAGGTGGTCACTCAATACAGGGTTGAGATTCTGATCAACCCTTATTCGTCTGTTGGCATTGTTGGCGAAATAGTGTCCATATCATAGCTGTATTATGTTTTTCCTATAATATGTATTTTGATATAAAGGGGATTTATTAAATCAGTAACCAAACATAATTTTTCATATTTTTGTTATTAACAGAATAAGTAGTTTTAAATAAATAAAAAAAGCAATCACAATTTGCACTTAAGTACATTTTTTTATTTCAAGAAAGGTAACAATTTTAGTTAATATAAAGAAAAAAAATTTGCAGAGCCAATTTGTTTTTCATTCTTGTTATTTTTCCAGTTATGTGTTTGCCAATATATAAAATAGCATGTTAAATCTAGATCAGATGTTTGTTAACTTTATATGATTTTTTTTTTATTTTAAGTAAAAACATTTTTTTTATTTCATGAGACCTATTAATTATAAAAGATTTCTTTCTTCATTCCACTAATGAATTATTTTATTAAATTATTCCTATTACATTATAAAAGATTCCTTTGTTTATTCAACTAATTGACTGACAGGTAACCTTAGTTCATGTTAATAAATATTGTTAAAACAACATACTTTAATTGACTG
>MJUU01024182.1:90052-103342 GCA_002080025.1 Modiolus philippinarum
TTGATTGTTATACCTTTAATATAATTCATGTATAAATGTATAATGACCAATTTCATATAAAAGTGATTCACACCTTAATAAATATATATAAACCGACCTGAGTTCAAGGAACTTGCTTACATCAAAGCTTATTTCTGATAAATATTTCATTTTTTCTTCTTTTTTTTTTTATGAAAAACTGTATTATTTAAATCATGAGATTTTCAATGGAGTTCATTCTCAGCCCTTGATTCTTGAGAAAACTATAAATGTTTTAAGGAAATGCAAACACTTCTCGGCTGTCATGGCATTTTTTACAAAAATGGTCAATACATAAACACTGTATACTACACAGTTATATACCTACATGTAGGCAAAGTGTGTATGACACAAAAGTCAATCCAAAGATAAAGATGTATCAACTTAAAAGATCAATAACTGCAAGGGGGAGTAATCTGAAAGTTCAGATTCAAGGTGTTGAATTTGTATTAAGGAAACCAAGATTACAAATGCACACATCTTTTAGAATGAAATTCCACAATATATATATATTTTTTTATAACCTTGTACAGATGTTTCAGCAATTGGCCTTTGACATCAGTTAGATACATTATCTTAGTCCTAAATGATAACTTAATTGTCATCTCGTTATTCACTCAAAAATAAAAAACTTATAAATATTTGGGAAATATTAAATGATCAACACAGTAAATTGATTGTATACAGGATCTCTATATGATATTACCATCAACAACATTTCTTTCATGTACCCGGTAAAGTCTATTCCAAAAAATCAAGTGATTTTACAAATGATGTTGTCATTCAACAAATTATTTTCCAACCTTCTTTTTATGTTTTGAATATTGAATGATATACAGCTGCTTGACAGTGGTACAAATTTGTAAATGATCAATCTGTTACATTTGAAAAGAAGCGATTAAATATAAAAAGAATGGATACAGTGTACATCATCTTGGGGCCAAGAAATTACCCTTCAAAACGTACCGTATTCTAAACAGTATCAAGCTAATGTTCTTTTTTTTTTTTTTTTTTTTTTTTTTTTTGTTTTGTTCATTTACATTATTGCATCCAAAATGCAAGAACTGTCATAATTATACCAAGAGTACACTTATAATAGATGACAAATGAGACTGACCGAGAAATGTTTATTGAATCATCTATTTACTGCTTTTCTAATAGCCTTAACATGTCTTACATGTAGTTCTAAACTGAAATACATCGTTTTACCATCTTGGTAACTAAAATATGTCTGCCAGTGTGAACTATTTTCCAGGGAAACAAAATTTCAAACATTAGGTATCTGGAAACCCAAGACCTAAAAGCTGCTTCTTTATCGGTACAGTACTGGCAAATTCAAATTGATATAAAAGCTACATACCTATATATATATATAAATATTGTTAACCTTGGAACTAGATTTGATAAGATATTGTATTATTCCTGCTTGCACATAAAATTAAACAAATGTTTGGAAATTCTAGAAAACAATATTGTCATATTGTGCAAACTTTCATTCCAATATATACTATTACAAAGTTGCATTTAGCAACAAAACAACAAAGACAACGTAATATCTCTCTGTTTGATATAACAAATAAAGGACTGATAAATGCCACTCAACAGAAGACTAAGACTTATTTTTATGATGTTAAAATATATATACATTTTATGCAGATTTCAGATTTTGATTGTAGTTATACTACAACAGTCATTAACAACACATTGATGTGCATGACATGACACTGAATACGATCTGCCCTAAAACTGAACATTTCCAAATACATGTAATTCGCAAAAAGTATTTGGATTTCTGACAAAAATAGAGATTTAGAATATAAATTGAGTGGTTTCTGCAAGGTCATGAATGCAGAGTGTATAAATGTTACAGAATTCTGTAAATAAATATGTACCATATTTCTACCAAAGAGTCTGGCATTTATAATGATATATACTATGTAATTCAGACTGTAAAGCTTCCTTACATGCATTATCCTGCAAGTTGGAACATATAACTTAAACTCTATTTGGTACCTGTATTTGGTATTAAAATCTCTTTCATTTTAATTTTTTATTTATTTATCTATTTATTTATTATTTTATTTTTTAATATATAATATTATTTCCCTTTTTTTAGTGCTGATATAATATTATTTCCTTTTTATGCTGATATTTTGATATTTTAGCAAATAAGCTTTCCAATTCAATTCATAAAATTTGCAAAGTTGTCTTCCTACGGTAACTGATTTTCACGTCATAGTTAAAATCCTAATTGTTATTTGTTCTCTATCAGGTTTATACATCTTCGATTATTGATCCTCCTTATGTATTGAGATTGACAATATGAAAATTGTCAAAATTGGCCTTTGTAATTTGAGGAAACTAAAATAAAAGTAACTTCAAATAACAGTTACTTCAGTATTTATTTATTTGTCCCATATCATGTATATTTTCAAAATTAGTCAAATACTAATAACGAAAGATCTGTTGAAAATTATATATCTTGTTGTAGAACTGTATTAAATTCACCAAGAGCTTTGCATAAAAGCTTACATGGTATTTCCATCCTGTGTAAAATAGGACAAAACTACCTGATGTAGATGTAAGATTTAGCTTATATTGTTAAGAATACAAAAGAGTAATAAATTATGAAATATTTGAAAAATGGTTAGTTTGGTTTCAAAAGACAGCATTTCATATTCCTAGGTATACAATGCTATATTGGCTAAAAACATGACTGTTTCAACCAGCTGCATGCCTATTTTTATGATAGTTGCTGTAAATATGTATAGTTTCAATCCTAATATTGCCTGATTGTTTTGACCCACATGCAAATTGAAGTATAAATGAGTTTGTCAAGAGGATTTGGAAGATTTTATTTCTGGTCAATTAGACAAAATCTTACTATTACAATCAAAATACCCTTTAAGGCACAATAATGCAAAATAGTTATCAGAACATTGTAGAGATGGTAAAATAAATAATTTAAATAATTTGATTAATTGAAGAATAAAGAAACCAAACTATATAGTTGGCTTGAACATCTAAACAAGTTATTTACTTCTCACTTTTAGTATAAGAATTTCATCTAAGATACTAGATGATTTTGGTTCACTATCATAACTTTGTGAAGTTATATATAGAAGTATAAGTTTGTGAAGTTAAAAAAAAAACATGTCTGTAGACAAAAATAAACTACCGCATAACGGATGTTCTCTAACGTAAAGTTCCGTGGTATATATATTATCACACACTAAGCAATCCTATCATACTTCATTACTAATATGATGATTATCATTTAACAAATAAAACTGCAAACGAAACCTTACTTTAGTGTCAGTATACTTATATAAGCTCAAACTGAGGAATTTGTGTGCCTAACAATATAATATCTCTAGCAAAAACCATGTTTTGCAAAGCTTACAAAGCTGTTTACATAAATAGTTGTATTTCCATCATGTACAAGTATTTCAGCTTAATAATAGTTATCGATGACTTGGTAAAAGTTATATTTGTTAAATCAAATTTTGCTCAAAAATACTTTGATTTTAAGCATGAAAAATGGAGGGATATATGGAACAAAATCCTTTCAGATATATGGTAAAATTCCACAAATGGAACTATTTTTTTTTATTATAATACTTCTTGGAGTCCCTTTGTTGTAAGGATATAAAACTATGCTATGTTCATTATTTGTCCCATACACTTCATGATTATGGTTCATAAACATATATAGATTTAAATAAATTTATTTAATTAACATGCTTTAAAAATTTAAACTATAACTTATTATTGTCAGAAACATAAGTGTATGTTTTGGGGGTTGTTAATTATTGTAGCTCCACTATATAAACAAAACTTACTACTATTTGTATTGAGTTAGAGTTACTCTGCATATAATCTTTGGCACTAAAATGTTAAGCAGCTTATGTGAGAGATAATTTATGAGTATTTATGTCTGCAATAGTTTCCTTCCATAATTTGACATTGAATTTATCATGCAATTGATCTACAATGCATTACTATTAGTCAACCTGGACAATTCCATGCAAAAAATGAAAATAAGGATCTCCCTTATACCAGTTTTTATACTGCAATCACTTTTGACCTCAATAGTGAATTTTTGTATTTTTTTTTTGTACTTATAACTGTAGACATTTTGGGTTTTTTTTTTCTTTTTTTCTTTTTTTTTTTTGGGGGGGGGGTTGTGTGAATTTTCACTGTATAATTTAATAAGACAAATTCATATAGACACATGTTACAGGATTAATGTGTCTGGATAAAAATAAACTGTAAGTTCTGATGAAACATCAAAATTGAAAACTTTTATAACCTTGTTGTAGTAGAAGGTTAGAACATTCTACACATTCTTTTCAATTATTCCTGACGAACTTCATTATTACTGGACATTCAGTTTTTACTGTTTTGAGGGGAGCCTACAGACTGTCTACAATGCTATCAATGCAATTATATATAATTATCTGCTCCAACAAAAACATATTGAAAAGAAACGTGTGTAAATGTCGTCCTTACAGTTCGTCCTAAAATTTGACCTTCACGGTTACCTGTACGTGTCACACACTACAGGTATATATAGACCACTTTGTATACGACTTTCAATCAACAAATTGCATGAACTGTAATCACTCGCAAAACATCCTAGACATAAAAATTATCTCAACTACAAATAAAATGTGTCATTCTTAATTATTTATGGCGTATTTCTGCCATTCATACGCTGTTGTCAGCATCCATTTAAGTAGATATTAAACTACTGTAACTTCAATATAATATTGCCTCGCAATTATATTAATTTGGTAGATATTTAACTACATTTTTTCTTTTGGTAGATATTAAACTACATTTTAATTCTAGTAGATATTAAACTACGATTTATTTGCTGTTGAACAGCATAAACTCGGACAGATTCTATAACTGTCAGCTGTGTATGTATTGAGTAATCTGATTCAGATTTTTTATACATTTTGTCAACGATGTTTCATCGCATGTTTTGACAAAATATTCAAGACTAAAATTACAAGATTCTTGTAACATAAGAAACAACTCTTAAACAGGCGTCCCGTTTCTATTCGAGTTGTGTAACAGTCGAGCCTTGAAATAAAATGAGGAAGTACACCTGTACTGCACACCTATTTATATGGGTAGGTCACGTGTTGGTTGAATTCATTTTCACCTGTAAAGAAGGTAACATCGAGCCCATGGAATAAAATATTCGACTTAAACCAGAGAACCGTAAGGGTTCCGATATATAATCATTTTGAGTCATAAGTTAAAAAAGTTTTCACTTGTAAAAACAAAAAAAAAGACTTAAATGGAATCAGGATTGGATGAAAGGAATCCTTTATTTAGGCCACTTTCATGTGATTCCGCAATTGAATTGCTTTTCCTGAGAAATGAAAAATTTTTAATAATTTTCGTGACAAAGAGTATAGATTCAGTAAATGCATTGGTACCATATTTAAAAGTAAAGCATAAAACATGATTTCAGTATGGCAGAATGTTCTTGTACAACATTAATTTAAAATAATATACCAAAAATTTGTATGTGTTTTGAGTCATAATTTGTGTTCATGTATTTTCATTAGGTTAAAAAGGGACCAGATAAGGGAAGAATGATAGAAGTTGTTAAAAGAAAAATTCCACTTGGAGAAATAAGACAGATTTGTATGAGGTAAGAAAGATTCCATTTGGGGAAATAAAGCAGATTTGTATGAGATAAGCTTAAAAGAAAGATTCCACTTTGTGAAATAAGACAGATTTGTATGAGGTAGGTTAAAAGGAAGATTCCACTTTGTGAAATAAGACAGATTTGTATGAGGTAAGAACTCATGTATACTGTTTATATGACCGCAAAAAATTTGTGGTCGTATAATGGTATGACGCTGTCGTCGTTGTCGTCGTTGTCGTCATCGGCGTCGTTGTCTGTAGACACTTTAAGTTTTGACCAATAACTCAAGTTCAAGTTGATCAATCCTTATGAAATTTTAACACAATGTTCCTTGGCACAAAAGGAAGGTGTGGATAGGTTTTGGTCATTATGGCCCCTCCCGTTTTTAAAATAGGGGCCAAAAAGGGCAAAATTGGGTGATTTCACCTATTTAGCTGTAGAATTTTTATTAATTATCGGATTTTGATGGGTTTCTTTCAGTGTGCTCCTGAGGTAATTTCCAGTCAATAGTATGTCAACGGATTTCACGTCGCATGTACTGTTCATGAGATAAATGGGGTCCAAAAGGGGTGAATTTTAAAAATTTAATTTTTTTATTTTTAGTCCGATTTTGATGCTGCTTTTTGCAATGAATTCCTTATGAAAACTATATAGGCGCTGCACCATCAGATTTTTGATAATTTGTTTCCTTTCCGAGTTATGAGGGGCCAAACGGGGCAAAAATTGCAAACATGCAGATTACATAAAATTTTTATTTTTCATCGGATTTCTTTGGGATTTTTCTTTAAATTTCTCCTGATATAAGCTTTCAGTGGTATGCAAAAAGGATTTGGCGTAGCTCTTACTGTTTCCGAGCTATGAGGGGCCGAAGGGGGCCAAAATCTAAATTTACAGATAATCTAAAATTTTTATTTTTCCATCTGATTTTGATGGGATTTTTTTCTTTGAATTCCTCTTGATATAAGCCTTCAGTGATATGTCAACAGATTTTTTGTTGCTCTTAATGTTTCTGAGCTACAGGGGGTTAAAGGGGCCAAAATTGCAAATTTTCAAAATATGTGAAATCTTTATTTTTCATCAGATTTCAAAAGGATTTTTTTCTTTGGATTCCTCTTGATGTAAGCTGTCGGTAGTATGTCAGTGGATTTTGCATAGCTATTACCGTTTTCAAGCTACAAGGAGTCAAAGGGCCAAAATTGCAACTGATTCAAGCTCTTTATTTGGTCCATTTAATTACTGTATCAAGCTCTTTACTGTGTCCTCATTCATTTTGAATTATACTTGTTCAAATTTCAGTATTCGACATGCTGCGGTCGTATCATGCTGGGCTCGGCGTAGCCCATTATTTAATAATGCTGATTTGTTTGGTTGTAATGAAACTTTTTATGCATCAAAAAGTAAAATGAATAATAATGAACTTACGATAAGAAAGTTATTATACCCCCGCTTTGTAAAAGCGGAGGGTATATAGTGATGGTGGTGTCCGTCCGTCTGTCCGTCCGTCCGTCCGTCCGTCATTCCGTCCGTCCGTAACACTTTTATTGTCAAAGTTTTCTCGGCTTCTACAGGTGGAAATGATTTGATATTTAGCATTAGGCTTCCAAATGATGAGTTGTACAGTGTCAGATATTTTCATGTTTGTGGCGCTACTACTTCCTGTTTGCCGATACATTAATACTTAGTTTCATATACCACTACTAATGAAAATTTTTCGTCAAAGTTTTCTCTTCTTCCAAAAGTGGAAATGATTTCATATTTGGTCTGGAGCTTCATGATGATGAGTTGTACCATGTAAGCTATTTTCAGGTTTGTTGCGCTACTGCTTCCTGTTTACCGATACATTGGTATGTTGATACTTAGCCTAAATTAAGTTTTTTGAATAACATTAAAAGACGCAGTTGACTTTAAAGATCAGCCTTTTATTTAAACTTCTTATTATATTGGGCATGCAGGGGTATTCATTTGTGGCCCAGTGGACCACAGTGCCTCTAGTTTCAACTCGGTGTTAGACCCTTAGCACTATCAAAGTTTCAATAATAAATCTCATGAAAAGAAAGGAAAAGAAAAAAAAAACAATAACAAATAAAAACCCAAAAATTACAGATAATTAAGAAAATTTATGGCAGGTTTATGGTAAGTTTCATTTGACCATCGGCTGGGCCTTAATATTTGAATTTAAACCTGAGCGTTGGCAATGGAGGCAGGAAATCCACTATCTCTTTAAGTCAATTCAGAATGGAAAATTCTATTTCTGTCATATAAGGGTAGAAATAATTCATGGCAGGTATATGGTTGTTGTCATTTAACCATGGGATTGGCCTTTATATTGGAATTTAACCCTGAGCATTGTGGGTATAAATATACTTACAGGAATAGGGAGCTTATTTGCGGCAAAGTGTAATAAATCTAATGAATTATATCTATCAGTCAACTACATTTATGATGTCACAATGGGAAAGCTGTTATAGACCATAAATCAAACCTACCTCCATTTCTGATTCTTCATTTTTAGCTCACCTGGCTATGCCAGGGTGAGCTTTTGCCACCACTTGGCCTCCATCGTCCGTCCGTCCGTCGTTAGTCCATTCGTCCGTCATAAACTTTTCATTCAAAGATCTTCTCCTCTGAAACCACTGAGCCAATTGGAACCAAACTTGGTCACAATAGTCCTTGGATGGTCCCCTTCAAAAAAGGTATCCGGCATGTCCGTACCTAATCCAAGATGGCCGCCAACAGGGAACATAGTTTTAACATTGGACCCTATGGAAAAGACATTCAAAGATCTTCTACTCAGGAACTACCAGTCCAATTATAACCAAACTTAGATACAATGGTTCTAGATGGTCCCTTCCAAAAAAGGTATCCGACAGGTCCGTATCTAATCCAAGATGGCAGCCAGCGGGGAACATAGTTTTAACATTGGACCCTATGGAAATTACATTCAAAGATCTTCTTCATAGAAACTACCAGTCCAATTATAATCAAACTTAGTCACAATGGTCCTTAGATGGTCCCTCCCAAAAAAGGTATCCGACAGGTCCGTACCTAATCCAAGATGGCCACAAGCGGGGAACATAGTTTTAACATTGGACCCTATGGAAAAGACATTCAAAGATATTCTTCTCCGAAACTACTAGTCCAATTATAACCAAACTTAGACACAATGGTCCTTTCCAAAAAAGGTATCCGACAGGTCCGTACCTCATCTAAGATGGCAACCAGCGGGAACATAGTTTTAGCATTGGACCCTATGGAATATACATTCAAAGATCTTCTCAGAAACTACTAGTCTAGTTAGAACCTCTGTCCAAATTTTTGAATTTTTATTATACGACCGCAAAAAATTTGAGGTCGTATAATGGTATGGCGCTGTCGTCGTCGTCGTTGTCGTCGTCCAGCGTCGTTGTCGTCTGTAGACACTTTTGTTTTTGGTCAATAACTTAGGTTCTAGTTGACCAATCCTTATGAAATTTTCACACAGTGTTCTTTGGCACAAAAGGAAGGCTGTGGTGGGTTTTGGTTATTTCGGCCCCTCCCGTTTTGAAAAAGGGGCCAAAAGGGGAAAAATTGGGTGTTTTCACATATTTGGTTGTAGAATATTTATTATTTATTGGATTTTGATGGGTTTTCTTTCAGTGTGTTCCTAATTAAATTTTCTGTCAGAGGTGTGCCAACGGATTTTACGTGGCATGTACCGTTCACGAGATAAATGGGGTCCAAAAAGGGGGATTTTCAAAAATTTTAATTTTTTAATTTTTAGTCTGATTTTGATGCAGTTTTTTGCAATGGATTCCTCTTGAAATAAACATAGAGCTGCACCATCAGATTTTTGACAACTTGTTCCTTTTCCTAGGTATGAGGGGCCGAATGGGGACAAAATTGCAAATTGCAGAATATCTACAATTTTTATTTTTCATCGGATTTTGATGGGATTTTTTTCTTTGGATTCCTCTTGATATAAGCTTTCTGTAGTATGGCAACAGATTTGGTGTAGCTTTTACTGTTTCCGAGCTACAAGGGGTCATAGGGGCCAAAATTGCAATTTTTGAAATAAATGAAATCTTTGTTTTTCATGAGATTTCATTTGATTTTTTCGTTGTTTTTGTTTTGAAGTCCTCTTGTTGTAAGGTTTTGGTAGTATATGTCAAAAGATTTTGCATAGCTCTTACCGTTTCTTAGCTGTAAGGGATCAAAGGGGCTGAAATTGCAATTTTCAAAATATGTAAAATCTTTTATTTTTTTTATTGGATTTTAATGGGGTCCTTTCTTTGGATTCCTTTTCTTGTATAGTTACAGTAGTATGCTGACCAATTTGACATGTCTCTTACCATTTCCGATATATATAAGGAATTATAAGGACTAATTTAAATTTTTCCTTAGTTTGTGTGCAGCTAATTACTGAGTCAAGCTCTTTATTGTGTCCATTTAATTACTGGGTCAAGCTCTTTACTGTGTCCTCATTCATTTTGAATTACACTTGTTCAAATTTCAGTGTTTCGACATGCTGCGGTCGTATCATGCTGCGCTAGGCGTAGCCCTTTATTTGAATTGTGGTCTGAATGTTTTAATTTCCACAACATGTATTACCTTGATTATAAGGCGAACCCCTGCCCAAATTTTTTTTTGAATGGTGTTCTGTTATGGGTTGTAATGGATGGTGGAGCTTTCGGTTGCCATGGAAAACAAACAAGAACACTGTAATTTTAGGAAATAAAAGTATTCTGCTAAATTTTGTGTTTTGTTTTTTCTATTGGAAATGCCTTTTATTTATGTCAGCCATGGTCCAGGTGAGCGATACAGGCTCTTGAGAGCCTCTTGTAAGTTTGCCTCAACGAAGCTGAGGACTATTGGAGTACCCCCCGGAGTCCACGTCCACATTTAGGTATATATCTTAGTAACTATGCAGAGTAGGGTCATCAAACTTTGCATGCAGGTGCATCTTGGGCTATCTCACACCCTCCAAGAAAAGTAGGTTTCTCTGACCTATATTTTCCGCTTGAGTGGCTTGCATTTAAATTTACATCAAAGGTCATATCTCAGTAACTATTCATAGTGTGATCATCTATCTGTGCATATGCATGCATCTCTGATGGTAGGTCAGCATCCAGGCAAAATTGGGTCACTGACCTACATTTTCCACTTGAGTGACTTGCATTCAAGTTTACGTCCCAGTTCAGATCTCAGTCACTGTACATTGTAGGATCATCTAATCTTGCATAAGCATGCGTCTCTGATGGTAGGTCAGCATCCAGGCAAAATTGGGTCACTTTGACCCACATATTCCACTTGAGTGACTTACGTTCAAGTTTATGTCCGAGTTCAGATCTCAGTCACTGTACATGGTAGGATCATCTAACATTGCACATGCATGCATCTCTGATGTTAGGTCAGCATCCAGGCAAAATAAGGTCAACATGACCTATATTTTCCACTTGAGTGACTTACATTCAAGTTTATGTCCGAGTTCAGATCTCAGTCACTGTACATAGTAGGATCATTTAACCTTGCATATGCATGCATCTCTGATAGTTTGTGAGCATCCAGGCAAAAATAGGTCACTTTGACTTATATATTCCACTTGAGTGACCTATTTTCAAGTTTACGTCTGAGTTCAGATCTCAATCATTGTACATGGCAGGATCATCTTACCTTGCATATGCATAAATTTCTGATGGCAGGTCAGCATCCAGGCATGTAGGTCACTTTGACCTATATATTCCGCTTGACTGACTTAAATTTAAGTTTATATCCAAGTTCAGATCTCAGTCACTGTACAGGGTAGGATCATCTTACCTTGCATGTACATGCATCTTTGGTAGTATGTCAGCATCCAGGCAAAATTGGGTTGCTGTGGCAATATGGCATAACGAGGTGAACTTTGTAATCGTTGATTACCTGTTTTAAATTTTTAAACTGCTTGAATTAAATGCATGAAACAATGTCTATACCTAAGCTCTAAGCTCCCCTTTTGCAGACTATCCTTAACTAGTGAATCTTTTTTCCCCTCAACCATTCGACAGTGGAATAATTTAGACCTGAATATCAGAAATAGTACAAGTAAATCAAAATTCAAAACTAATCTAAAAAGTACATATGATATGTTAACAGTACCAAAGCATTTTTCAATAGGTCCTAGGAAACTTAATATTAACCCAGTTGCGATGTATGGCGTCTTTTTTAAATGGAGATCTCCATAAAGTAAATATCATTCGAAATCCCTCATGTCGATGTGGCCATGCATATGAGTCTGCATATCATTATTTCCTTGAATGTCCTCTGTATCATGACGCAAGGGAGGTATTAAGAAATGATCTAAATTGGGTACAGGATTATTGTAGTATGGATTTGGATCTTCTCCTTGGCTTAAGTAATACTCTTACTTCTGAGCAATATGAAATTGCATTGAATAGCGTCTTTAAGTATATTAAGAAAACGGAACGTTTCCTCATTGTTTAAACATTAAACTATCCACACACACACCACACACATTTACCTTTCTTTTGTTTTAAATATGTTTACTTTATTCTATAAAGCTTGAATATTATATTGTAATATATAATAATTTAATTCGCATGTCATACTATTTTAAATAATTGTAAACCGGAGAAGACTTCATAAGTATGTTTTACTTGTGTCTAATCCAATTTGTTGTATTTACAAATAAACTAAGTTTAAATTAAATTAAACCTAAGCTCTATCTTTTGTAGTTATGTTTAAGTTAGTTTTAACTATTAAAATTTGATTTTTCAGTCCACTACAAGATGATATCATTGTTATACATATAAACAATGACTTCAGTAGTATGTTAGAGTCAGTATTTAAAACAGAATTCTTATCCACATTGAAGAAACGATATAAAGAAATAGTGAACAGAGAACTTAGCATATCATTTTCTGATGCGTAAGTATAATATTGATAAAATAATAATAATACCATGAAATAACAGAAGAGAGTTGATCTCTCATCTGTGGGCAAAAAAGACATTTATGTGACATTGTTGGTCAATAAGCAAAGAATTACACTTAAACTGGCACTAGGGGCCATCTCGAACTTAATACTATGAGGTATGAGCAAAGCTCATTGTTGAAGGCCTCAATGTGACTTCAAGATGAAGAACAACAATAAAAGCATTGTTCCATTGTTTGTTTTTACTATGTATTTGTAGAGACTTTGTCTCATATATATTTACTCCATATCCTTTCACTGTTAATTGAACTTGGATCCCCAAGTTTTAGTTAAAAGAAGATGACTCAAACAAATATTAAACTAGATGTTGTCGGAAACGACAGCTATCCCCGCACTCCCTGTTTGACACAGAAAACAGTTGTTATGCACCCTTGGCATAATTTTTTTCATTATCTTTGAAATCTACCTATTGATAGTCATTATTGTTACTAAAAGAATTCTAGGATATATGGTTGCTAAGTAGAATTCCAAAAAATAAGTGGTCTTTGAGACTTTCAGGAAATTAACCAAAATTGGAATAAATATTTTTGAAATCCAGTTGATGGAAATGTTTTTCCTAAACTAAATAAACAATTTAAGTATGGTTGCTAGGTAGAATTCCAAAAAATAAGTGGTCTTTGAGACTTTCAGGAAATTTA
>MJUU01024182.1:108937-119271 GCA_002080025.1 Modiolus philippinarum
CATACCTGTCAACTCACCCGATTTCTGCGGGTCAGACCCGATATTTTCACCTGTCACCCGATGAAATGTAGTAACCCGATCGGGTTGTTAAATAACCCGAGAATCGAAGTCGTCACCCGTGTTCACCCGGATTTGATTTCCGGTAACGTTTTGTGTATTAATGTTCGTATTTACATTTCCAGTTGTGTTTTTTACTCTCGGTTTGGAAAACTGTCTCTTATTGTTATAATTAAGCTGTAACGGAGTTTGATGAGCCGTTTTTAAGATAACTACACGCATTGAGTGTACTGGGAATTTCTTCAACTCAATGGAAAAGACCAATTTGTGGACCAGCAAAATGTTGCCGTTGTCAACAACCCCACAAAACGGAAAAGCTTTACAAGTGTTAACGTTCGCGGTGGAAATAAAAGTTTGATTGGGGCATTGGGTGAAATCAAGCGACCTGGTGATGTAATTCAGGCGGTGAACTTTTCTGATAGTTACAATGATCTACAATGATTTAGGTCAGATTTTAAAATTGACTCATCATGCCCAGTTTTGGTCCAAGTAAAAAATCTTAATCAGAAAAGGTGAAACAAAGCCAAAGGTATTAAATAGACATGAAATTTAATTATCATGTCTGCTGTTTATAAGTAGATAGTAGTTGAGGATTAAAGTATGTAAATAGATTGCTTGATAAGTAAATAATTAGGTTGAAAAAAGTTTGTCGCGAATTTATAATAGAATAATTGGGATGAAAAAAGTTCGTCACGCGTTATGACCAGATTTTTTACTATCCAATGCAGGTCATGACCAGATTTTGGGTTATTGGAGGTTGACCGGTATGCACAGTCTAGTGAACATGTTAAGTTTTCTGATTTAGGCAGTTTGAGTTTTCACATCAATTTTGCGATCAAGCAGGGACGGGCGAGACATCAATTTGGGTCCACACTTGTTTTCTATGAACGAAATTTTCGTCACAGATTTCTTGGCTTCTACAATAGGGAATGATTTGAAATTTGGTCTTAAGCTTGGTAATAATGAGTTGCATTGTGTAAGCAATTTTCAATATTGTCAGGCGTCCACTTCCTGTTTGCCGATACTTTGATTTTTTTACTATTTACAAATTTTTCGTCACAGATTTCTTGGCTTTTGCAATAGGGAATGATTTGAAATTTGGTCTGGAGCTTGGAAAATTTGGTCTTGAGCTTGGAAATGATGCATTGTATTGTATTGTGTAAGCAATTTTCAAGTTCATCAAGTATCCACTTCCTGTTTACCATTACTTTGATTTTTTTTTTCTATGAACGAAATTTTCGTCACAGATTTCTTGGCTTCTACAATGGGGAATGATTTGAAATTTGGTCTGAAGCTTGGAAATGATGATTTATATTGTGTGAGCAACTTTTAGGTTTGTCACTGAACTACTTTCTGTTTTGCTGATACTTTGATTTTTAACATTAAATGACTTGATATTTAGTCTGAAGCTAAGAAATGATGTAGTTTGGTAAAACTTCAAGAAATCACTGTATCCAGCAAATTACTGTATCAACACATTAGTGTGTCAAACAGAATATGAATCCACACTTATCTGATTTTTACTTTTGCCCAGAGTTTCCGGATCGAAATTGCGGGGCCCATCCGACAACGCCAGTTTCGACATGCTCTAGTTTATTCTTATTTTGGTAAATTATGGAAATTTCCACAAAACTGCAAAGTGTAATATTTCAATTTTATATAAAATATATGTTAATAGTATGAAAAACTTCTTGCAAAAATACTATCTACAAAGTATAGATATTTTGTCCTGCAGTAATCTTCAATTATTTTGAATTATGGGTAATTGTGATGCTTACGTCAGGTTTGGGTCCATAATATTTGATTAACAGTTACATAATTAATGGTACAACCCAAATTCAATGTTTATACATCTCAAACCCTCAGTCATGCATGAGCAATAAAGTCAATAAGAATAGCCTGTACCAGTCATCCTAGCCACTTGATATTCAAGATGCAGTTGTGTGTAAGAGTAAAATAGAGATTCAAAACCCAGATAATGGCCCTGACCCCTCAGTCATGCATGAGCAATAATGGTAGTTAATACATCCTGAATCGGAAGTCCTAGCCACTAAATATTTGACATGTAGTTGTGTTTTTTTTTAGTATATACCTATGAGAAACATATTTATCTCCCTGTACCAATGAGAAACATTGGTCATAAATCTCCTTGTGCCAAGTTAGTTACATGTATATTTGGCTAAGGTTGAAATAATTTCAATTAGCATAACAATAGCTTCTTTTTGATATTAAAATTATCTCCTCTTTGACCATATATAACTAACTTGGTACATGGAGATAACTGACTGATGTATCTCCGTCCACCAACAGATTGTTACCTTGACCCCAAAGTCATGCATGAGCAATCATGTTAAGTTTTTCACAACCAGTTAATGCAACCTGAATCAGTAGTTTTAATATTTAGATATATACAGTTTTATCCATATGAGTACTCCTGTGTTCGACTCCCAGAGGGTGGCCTTGGACCAAGGATCATGCATGAATGAAAATATTAAGTTTTCTGCTAGCAGTTTGTAAAGCCTCTACCAATAGCAGATATTTGATTGTATAAGAGTGATTAGACATTTAGATTGTGGTCCTTATTCCTCATTCATTCATGACTGAACACAAGTTTTTTGCAAACAGTTAGTACAGCATAAGGCAGTAATCAAATGCTTTACACAGTTTCTAACTAGATTTCTTGATGATGGCTGCTGCTGTAGATCATTGTGTGTATACAAACAATGCATTCCACAGGCAGACATACCCTGTGTTTACAGCCTGTTATGAAGATGCAATGACTTGCTTTAATTTTATATGTTTAATTTAGTAGATAAAAGGGGTACAGTCTTTACAAAAAAACTCAATTATTTTACAGGGCCCTCTTTAAGAGGTAAAATGACATGTTGTCTCCTAAAACCTTGCTGCTTTTATTTAATGCATGGAAAATATTTTATGTTTTGTTGTTTATGTTTAAGGTAGAAAAAGAGTTTTAAAAAAAAGAATATTGTAGTACAGTAGACTTCATGTTATCAAATATACACAAATATATTGGCAAATGGAATATTATCCATTCATTATACGGCTCGAACTGCAATAACTCAAACACCATGGATGTTGCCAATCCTTTTTCTGGACCCTTTAGACAGTTTTACCTTGTTAGCTTGAGCACCACTCTAGAATGAACTGATTTGTCAATCCTTTGGGTGTTAGAGTCATCAAAGTTTGACTGTATTATCCATTCATTATGAAACTGAATACTTTGGGAAATATGTTTGGCTGATGTTCCTTATATCTAATTATCTGAAGTCTACTGTATTACTGAAATTACTGCTGCTTGCTTTAATGTAAAAACTGAATTTAAATGTATATTAAAGAAATGTCTGCTTTGTGATGCAGGTTATATCTATGTTGATAAAAGGAATAAGTGTATTTGTAATGTTAGTAGGGTGCTCATGCTTAGAAAAGCTTAGTCTTAATACCTTACAAATAAGGATAAAGATGTATAGCTCTTGAATTATGCATGATATTTAGATATGAGTTTTCCTTACAAATGTTAGTAGTTATGTTTTTAAAAGTTGTTTTTAATTCTTTGAAAAAAAATAAATGTGTTAATATTATTTTCATAATTACATGTTATATAAATATGCTTAACTCTAATTGGCTGCTGCCATTGTATTATTCACATGTTTATGACTTTTTTTTTTACAGTTATGGAGCATTTGTTTCATTTTTATGTGTTTTTTGTGTTTTTTTGTATTCCACTTTTCATCATGGTATTTACCAAAACTTATTTACCTTTTTACCCTTTTGATCTTCTCTTTTGCAAAATTCGTTCAGAAGTTTCACACTTTTATAACTGTCAAAGTAATATTACATGATTGTCAGTCAATTATTAAAATCAAGAAGTGTCCCAATAGAAATGATTATTAGTAACTAGGAAAACAATTATTAATGAAAAATGCCAGAAATTCATGCAATAAAAAAAAACTTTAAAAAAAAGAAACAAATGGTGTAACTGAATCCAGATGTTAAACAAATTAAACATATATATCATGTTAGGAAGGGGTACATGTGAAAAAATTCCAATCTCTGTTCAAATTTTCCACACAGGTTTGGATAATATTTCATCACTCAACTGGTGTTTCTTCTAAAATACCCCTCCCAAACATGGTGTATTTGTTCTTAATAACAAAATAAAGCATTTATGCTTGAAATTAAATTTAGTTGTCAATATCTACTAATTAGATAATTGTTTCAGGGGTATGTCCCCATTTTGTTGTTCATCTTTGTTTTATGGCAGCAATCTGTGAGCTTCTTGCTTAGATATGTGTCTGATTCACTATATAAAGATGTAACCATAATTATTTGGTGTGGGGGTTGGTCCAGGTAACTACATACTTCTGTTGTGTGACATTTGACCATGACATTTTCTAGTTGCCTGTTTGTCCTTGACATTTTTCTGTCCATATAACTATATGCCTTTCGTTTGACATTTGACCTGAAATTGTTGCCATGTAAAGTGCAGGCAGACAGAAGAATAATTGGGAAATATGTTCATGAGTGAAATGTATCCATATTTTGTTTTTCAAATCTAAGTACATATTTCTTGTGTAACATATTATTTTCAGTGTAAAGGAATATAAAATGCAGAGTTTACATTGCCTTAATTTTTTAATAAATGTAATGTTTGGATTTCAGGCAATTTGTCACTGCAAACATTATGCCTAAAATCAACATCATTAGGTCTTTCATCAATGTCAATCAAGTGATCTTGCTTCATCTTGGTCATCTCAACTTTAAGAAGGGCATTTACAAAAGAAACATAATTCTCTTTCTTTCACTACAGGTTCTTTATATAAAGATTTTGAATTAAGTTATTAAACACCAATATCTGTGACTATTATCAGGTGTCCATGGTGGTCAGAGAAAATCAAGAAGGTTAAGTGATAATGCTCCTTCACATCCAATACCAAGTATAGGTAACGTTGGACGCAAGAACAGCAAAACTACTCTTAATACAGACTTCTTGAAAACCCCAGAATCTGGAATGGCTGGGTAAGTACAAATATAATACAGGCCTGCTGTATGGACATATAACTGTTCTTTACTTAGCCTTGTTTTTGGATTTCTGTTATGTGACAAATGTCATGGTTATGAACAACGGATATCAATTAGATGTGAAGACTTCATGAAGAAATTTTCTAGTTAACAACAGCAGTATATTGTATTACTATTCGATATTATTATAGCCACAATTGGTTATGCTAAGATTGACTTAGACCTCTATTCCATGTTTCATCGGAGATATTGAATTTTGTATAATTTAGGTCAGTTTCTTTGGCAGTTACAGACAATAATGATTAATGTGGTCTTTACCTTTTATAAATGACGATTCTGTTTGTTACTTGCTGGTTGACTGTTAGTCCCCAAGGGTATTCACCAGCCCAGTAGTCAGTACTTCGGTGCTGACCCGAAAGCCGATTCTATTTGGAATCTTACAGTATCTAAATTTTTGTAAATTTTATTGAAAACTAAGGAGTATCTCCCTCATGCAAAGCTCTGTCCTTAGCTGATTTTGGCTTTACATTTAGATCATATTGGTTTTTGTTCTCTATCAGTTTTTAAACATCTTTGAGCTTTTGGTCTTCCAAACGTTTAGATTTAATCAGACCTGAAGAGACATGAGTTGACAAAATGTGCATATGCAGAATTAAAATTTACAGTAACTTTGGTATTTAGTCATTTGAGAAGTATTCTGTCAAAGGACAGCTGTTATAACTGGGACAGATTTTTTTCAAGTTCACATCAAGTGCACTCTAAGAATTTTGAAATAGTTCTGTTCAAGTTTTAATTTTTCTTTGCCTTTCATATCCTGATCATCCTTTTTCACTGTATAATATCTATCAAAATTTTTAACTAGAAAGTCACTTAATTTTATTTCAAAATTTGCCCTGAATTTGTTGAAATAATTATAGAGAGACTGATATTTGATATATGTATAAATCCATTGCTGCAGAAACAAGTTTGATCAATTTGAACAAATCTTATTTGAGAATGCTGTCTTTATTTTCATATGAGATTAAGAAATTCAATCTAACCAATTGAAAGAAAAAAAAGGGGGCAAGTGAGAGACAAATCCAACAAACAAGGAGTATCTGTTTTTGTGTAAAATTTGCAATACATGTAATTATATAGCTCACACATATATACTCAGCATTCACTGTATTATCAGTTAATATAGACTAATGTGTCGTCTGCTTCTCACAACCTTTGACACACAAGGATTGCTATCTAGAAACTTATAATGTCAATTTCATCATGACAGTTCACCTTTCCCAAAACAAATGGATAGAACCTTCTTTGGCTTTGGACTTCTTAAATACAAAAGTATATAGATTCAATTGTTCTTACATCAAAAAATTAATTATGGTCAACTCGCACACAGTCCTACAGTTTTGGATCAATGAATTGCTAATGGGAAACATCAGTTAGTTATCTCCCTATACCAAGTTGGTTATATATGGGCAAAGTGGAGATCATTTCAATATCAAAAGAGGCTATTGATATGTTAATCAAATTATCTCCACTTTGACCATATATAACTAATTTGGTGAAGGGAGATAACCTACTGATGTTTCTCATTAATAAAACCTCCATGGCCAATGAATATAAATTGACCGTGTTAGGTTATTTTGTTCTTGTGATTTCTGGGAAACAAAACTTTGGGTTCAAAAAGATTGTTTGGGTATTATTCTTTAAAAAAATACAAAGTACTGAAACATGTTTTCTGTAAAATTATTTTACTTAATATCAAGCATGTATATTGTCTGTTTATGATTTGGTGTTATAAATAAAGTTGTTCAGAAAAAGGTTTTAAAATTTCTTTCACCTTAATCTTTGTGGAATGCATGTTTCATTAGAATGAGCCTTTCGTACTTGCCCCATTTGTCCTGTGGCATGATAGTAGAGAATTATGAACATACACTAAATCTGCAAGTTTTCCTAAAACTCAAACTCAAACAATCTGATATTACTGCAATGATGCATGAATATGATTGAGTGGTGCTTTGATAACATGCTTGTGGAATCCTTTATAATTATGGTATTGTGTTTTTTAGGTTATTGTAAAGTATTTGCAAAGGTTACAAGGCACAACAGATGAGATAAAAGTCATTTAAATATTGCTAATTCTTCTTAGTTCTTCCATATTTATTTCTGAATTTTTTGCTGAAAGATTACAATTTTATGTATTTTTGCTATGCAGTTTATTCTGTGAGTGTTTTATGTCACTAACTTGTGAATACACACCAGGTTGAACTAATACTTTCAATTAATTTATTTATTATGTATGTCCGACATTGTAGAACATAGTAGATTTGGTTTGTCATTGAGGATTACAGTAGTCCCTATATTATAATTCCACTTCCCTCAAAAGCTAGTAGTTATATGAACCATTAGCTGGCTTTAGATTTAGAGACAATTGGAATAAAAAGAAATTTTTACTTGACCACTCTGTTGAACATAGTAGATGATACTGTTTAACTTTTTGGTATGAAATGGAAATTGTTTTCTTTGTAAGAAAAGCCATATTTAGTACCAGTCTTTGACTAGTAATATTTTATGAGATTGAGTTTATGGAAAGATCAGGCTTTGATTGGTGTGGCTTTATAAAACAGGGACTACTGTATATTTATTTATTTGCCCAGTAGCGTAGTAGGTTAAACAATGTTAACAATGATATATTTTCTATAAGGCTGAGACGTATTGATGAAGAACGGTAAGTAATATTTCTGTTGTTCTACCTACAAGGTTTTACTAAACATACAGATTTTTCAATTCCCATATGAAAACAAATTTTTTTGTTTTTATGGAAGGAAGCTGTTTTGTTCATCATGCTCTTTTGTGTCCTAGGGCATAATTAATATTTTCTGTTACTGATTTATGTATCTTGTTATCTCTTCCCCATTTACGTAACCTTTCATTTTACAAAAGAGCCCATTTTTAAAAATTTTTAATATGTTATTTGTTCTTCAAAGTATTTAGCAATTAACTGATTGATTTTATAGTCATATTTATGGTCATATTTCAATCCCTATTCCTAAATCAATTTTAAAAATTGCTACCATCTGTTTCTAAAACAGATGAAGTCAATTTTCCAAATTGATTAAATAATTGGTAAATAAAAGTTAAAGATTGCTGAATCAATCTTACAGTTTCACAATTCAAGTATTGCAATCAAACTATCAAATTGGTCTAACAATATGAAAAGTTGATTCTTACCACAGGAAATCTTCTGTCTTTATGCTTAGTGTGTGAATACAGCTTGAGTTATTTGAAGTTATGTAAGTTTATTGCATTGGGCAATTTATTATACAACCGCAAAAATTTGAGGTCAATAATGGTATGGTGCTGTCGTCTGTAGACATTTTTGTTTTGGGGCAATAACTCAAGTTCCAGTGGACCAATCCTTATGAAATTTTACCACAATGTTCCTTGGCTCAAAAGGAAGGGTTAGGTAGGTTTTGGTCATTTTTGCCCCTCCTGTTTTCACATATTTGGCTCTAGAATATTTATTGTTTATTGGATTTTGATGGGGTCTCTTTCAGTGTGTTCCTAATTAAATTTCCTTTCAGTGGTATGTCAACAGATTTTACATGGCATGTACTGTTCATGAGATAAATGGGGCCCAAAATGGGTGATTTTCAAAAATTTCATTTTTTTAATTTTTACTCCGATTTTGATGCAGTTTTTTGCAATGGATTCCATTTGAAAAATTAATAAGCACTGCTCCTTCAGATTTTTTGATAACTTGTTTCCTTTGCACGCTTTGAGGGGCCAAACGGGGCCAAAATTGCAAACATGCTTATTACCTGAAATTTTTATTACCTGCGTCACCAACAGTGACCGCAGGTCTAGGAGCCGCTCGACTCCGTCCGTCCGTCCGTCCGTCAGTCCGTCACGCTTTGAGGGTACCAAGTTTGTGTAATCTGAAACTCAGACACCTTTAACCCAATACTTTTGAAACTTTGCACAGTTGTTCTGGACACATTGAAGATGTGCACCTCGCCTTTTGGTGAGATTTGGATAAATATTGTCGAATTTATCCATTGTTGAACTTAGTCATTTTTTCATCTAATTTCAACATTACGGTACAGAGTTTGTGTAATCTGAAACTCTGACACCTTATACCTGATGCTTTGGAAACTTTGCACAGTTGTTTTGGACACATTGAAGATGTGCACCTCCCTTTTTGGTGTGATTTGGATAAAAATTGTCGAATTTATCCATTGTTGAACTTAGTCATTTTTTCATCAAATTTCAACATTACGGTACAGAGTTTGTGTAATCTGAAACTCTGACACCTTATACCTGATGCTTTGGAAACTTTGCACATTTGTTTTGGACACAATGAAGATGTGCACCTCTCCTTTTGATAACACTTGAATAAAAATGTGGAATTTATGCATTGTTGAACTTGTCATTTTTTCAGCATATTTTAACATTACAGTGCCTGGTTTGTGTAACCTGAAACATTCACATCTCTGACTAAATACCTCTGAAAGTTTACCCTGTTGTTTGAACACATTGATTATGTGAACCTCCCTTTGAGGCCAGTTTTGATTTAAAAAATGTAAAATTTATCTATTATTGAACTTGTACTTTATTTTATCATATTATATCATCATGGTACTCAATTTTGTCCAGAGACGTTGCAGAGTTGTGAACGCACTGATCATAGTCAACTATTCTTAAATTTTTGCATTGCTTTCACATATTTTCTCATAAAGATTCAAAGTATGTGTTTATTTGAAACTCAGGTATGGTTTTTACCTTTGCTGAAGTGATGTAGACTATTTTCATTTTATGCTTTGTTCAGCTTTGTACATTTAGTTTTTGTTTTTTTTTTTTTCGTTGTCTATTACAGTAATAGGGTTGAATTTAATATAATCTCAATTATAACTTGTATTTGAAGAATGTTTTGGTAATAAGGTAAATGAATACTTGTTTGAATTGGTAAACCTATACATGACATTCTGTTAGGTTATAAAAAAAACACTTTCTCAGTTGAACATGAGTGACGGTGACGCAGGTCCAGACATCTAATTATACCCCACGCAACGAAGTTGCGGAGGGTATATAGTTTTTGACTGGTCCGTCAGTCCGTCCGTCCGTCCGTCCGTCCATCATCAAGTGGGTACACTATTTGTCCGGATAACTCCTACAGTTTTTAAGCTAGGAAGTTTTTATTTTGCAGGTTGATTGTGCACATATCAAAGATGTGCATACTACTTGGA
>MJUU01024182.1:133830-146059 GCA_002080025.1 Modiolus philippinarum
TTAGCCCTTATGACTCCTTATGATTCCTCTTTGACCCTTTATAGCGCAGAAACGGTAAGAGCTACGCCCAATCCATTGACATACTGCTGAAAGCTTATATCAAGAGGAATCCAAAGAAAAAAGACCATCAAAATGCGATGAAAAATAAAAATTTTAGGTAATCTGCAAATTTGCAGTTTTGGCCCCTGTGAACCCTTATAGCACGGAAACAGTAAGAGCTAAGCAAAATCCGTTGACATACTACTGAAAGCTTACATCAAGAGGAATCCAAAGAAAAAAATCCCATCAAAATCCGATGAAAAATAAAAATTTAAGGTTATCTGTAAATTTATGATTTTGGTCCCCCTTGGCCCCTCATAGCTGGGTAAGGAAACAAGTTACCAAAAATCTAATAGTAGAGCGCTATGTAAATTTTTCATAAGGAATCCTTTGAAAAAAATTGCATCAAAATCGGACTAAAAATAAACAAAATTAAATTTTTGAAATTCGCCCCTTTTGGGCCCCATTTATCTCGTGAACGGTACATGCCACGTGAAATCCATTGGCATACACCAGATTGGAAATTTTCTAAGGAGTTTACTGAAAGAAACCCCATCAAAATCCAACAAATAATAAAGATTCTACAGTCAAATATGTGAAAACACCTAATTTAACCCCTTTTGGCCTCTTTTTTTAAAACGGGTGGGGCCACAATGACCAAAACTTACCCAAGCATTCCTTTTGTGCCAAGGAACATTGTGTAAAAATTTCACAAGGATTGATCATCTGGAACTTAAGTTATTGGCCAAAAACAAAAGTGTCTACAGACGACGACAACGACAACGACGACGACGACGACAGCACCATACCATTATACGACCGCAAAAATTTTTGCGGTCGTATAAAAACTGCTAGTCCAATTCCAACCAAACCTTCAGGATATTTTTTCACCTGGTGTAGATGTGCACCTGATACTTAGAATTTTTATTTTACATATTTTAGAGGTTCACAGAGCAAAAGTTGCTCATTTGTTATTCTGGTTAGTTAATCCTCAACTCCATCATAGCTATATAAGTCAGATTCCAACCAAATTTGCAGGATTATGTTGTTCACCTGATGTTGTTGTGCATCTGATACGTAATATTTTGATTTAAAAGATTTTTGAGGTTCACCGAGCCAAAATAGCTCATTTGTTAATTTAGTTTGTTAATGTGATATTCTTTCAAAATTATAAGTCATATTCCAACCAACCTTTCAGAATTTGTTGATCACTTGTTTAGTTGTGCACCTGATACTTACAATTTTGATTTTTTTTTAAGGGACCATCTAAGGACCATTGTGACTAAGTTTGTTTGTAATTGGTTGGGTAGTTTCTGAGAAGAAGATCTCTGAATATCTTTTCCATAGGGTCCAATGTTAAAACTATGTTTCCTGCTGGCGGCCATCTTGGATGAGGTATGGACCTGCTGGATACCTTTTATGGATGGAACCATCTTAAGACCATTGTGGCTAAGTTTGGTTTTAATTGGACAAGTAGTTCTGAGAAAAAGATCTTTGAATGTCTTTTCCATAGGCTCCAATGTTAAGACAATAGTAATGGTGGATTACATGATACCCTGCCACGTTTAACAAAATTTCGAAGTATCAAGGGCATAACTCCAGAACCCCTTGGACCTCTGAACCCATATTCGAACTCGACCCGAGTTTTGTAGTGAACAAGCTACATACCAAGTTTGAAGACTATGTTAATCTGTTCAAAAGTTATCAGTCGAAAACCTTCGGGGGGCGGACGGACGGACACACAACTGAAGGTATCACATAATACCATGCCACTACGTGTGGCGGGGTATAAAAATGCATGGGTGTTCCACAGAACACATATGCCGCCTGCACTATATATATTTAAGAATTCTTGTGTTTAAAATAGAATTACAAAGTCCAAGTTGCACATCTAAATTATATACAGAAGCATGCATTCCTCCAAGTTTGATAGAAAAATACAGGGCCATTTATTAGGCATATCCTTAGACTCCAATAAACTAAAATGACAAAGTCCTAAAACAGCCTAAAATCTGTAAAAAACAAAATTAAAGAAAAACAAAATGCATGGTGCATATCTTCAACATATACTGAAGCATTCCTGCAAGTTTGGTTGAAAAGTGACATGCGGTTTAGGAGGAGTTGTGGATAATGGAGACGTACCCTCAAGACTCCAGTAAGCTAAAATGACAAAGTCCAAAAACAGTGTAAAATCTGGAAAAAACAAAATTAAACAAAAACAAAATGCATGGTGCACATCTTCAACAAATACTGAAGCATTCCTACAAGTTTGGTTCAAAAATGCCAAGCGGTTTAGGAGGAGTTGCGGATAATGGAGACGTACACTCAAGACTCCAGTAAGCTAAAATGACAAAGTCCAAAAACAGGGTAAAATCCGGAAAAAACAAAATTAAAGAAAAACAAAATGCATGGTGCACATCTTCAACATATACTGAAGCATTCCTGCAAGTTTGGTTGAAAAATGTCAAGCGGTTTAGGAGGAGATGCGGATAATGCTTAAATTTTTTTAGCCATACAGACGGACGCAAGACGACGGATAGTGATCCCTATGTGTCGATCCTGCACTAGGTGCAGGCGACACAACTATGTTTCCCTGCTAGCAGCCATCTTGGATGAGGTATGGACATGCCAGATACCTTTTATGGATGGAACCATCTTAAGACTATTGTGGCTAAGTTTGGTTTTAATTGGACAAGTAGTTTCTGAGAAAAAGATCTTTGAATGTCTTTTCCATAGGGTCCAATGTTGAAACTTATGTTGCCCGCTGGCGGCCATGAGGTACAGACCAGGTGGATACCCTTTTTTTGGCAGGGACCATCTAAGGGCCATTGTGACTAAGTTTGGTTATAATTGGACTGGTAGTTTCTGAGAAGAATATCTTTGAATGTCTTTGCCATAGGGTACAATGTTAAATCAATTTCCCGCTGGCAGCCATCTCGGATTAGGTATGGACCTGCCAGATAAATTTTTTGGAAGGGACCATCGTGACTAAGTTTGTTTGTAATTGGTCGGGTAGTTTCTGAAAAGATCTCTGAATGTCTTTTTCAAAGGGTCCAGTGTTAAATCAATGTTCCTGCTGGCGGCCATCTTGGATGAGGTAAAGACCCGCCAAATTACTTTTTTTGGAAGGGACCATTTTAAGACCATTGTGGCTAAGTTTGGTTGAAACTGGACGGGTAGTTTCTGAGAAGAATATCTTTGAATGTCTTTTCTGCAGGATCCAATGTTAAAACTATGTTCCCCACTGGCGGCCATCTTGGATGAGGTATGGACCTGCCGGATACCTTTTATGGATGGGACCATCTTAAGACCATTGTGGCCAAGTTTGGTTTTAATTGGACTAGTAGTTTTTGAGAAGAAAATCTTTTGAATTTATTTTCCTTAGGGTAGGTACTCCAACGAAGACTTTTGTAAGCAAAGTTTGATGATATATTAATTTTCATTTTACAAATACATAATGATGACATGGTGCATGAAGACGCACTTTAAGTGTTGTATTTAAATTACAACTTATACTTTTCAACTACAATGTTTCAAATAGATTCATGAATGCACATAGGTGCACGGCAATTTTAACTTTACTTGTTTTTGCACTTTTCTTGAATTTTTGTCGTAGTTTATCTTAATTAGTGGCCAAAGTGCCGTAACTCCAAATAATTTGGAACCAGTTTTTCCTTAGCTCTTTATAGAACTGGTAAATGAGAAGAAAACTAATACAGAAAGTGGACAAACTGTAATTTTTTAAATATGTTAATTAATCCTAAATCTAAATTTTTTTAGATTAAAATTTAATTTATTTAATTTCTTATTATTGGGGCAGGTAACTATCTTTTTTGAATCGTTACATTCATTGAATGCAAACATTCAATTTTTTCTTTGGAGTATCTACATAGGGTCCGATGTTAAAACTATGTTCCCTGCTGGCAGCCATCTTGGAGGAGGTACAGACCTACCAGATAATTTTTTTATGGGGCCATCTAAGGACCATAGTGGCTAAGTTTGGTTTTAATTGAAATAGTAGTCACTGAGAAGAAGATCTTTGAATGTTTTTTCCATAGGGTCCAATGTTAAAACTACGTTCCCTGCTGGCAGCCATCTTTGATGAGGTACGGACAGGTTGGTTTTAATTGAAATAGTAGTCACTGAGAAGAAGATCTTTGAATGTTTTTTCCATAGGGTCCAATGTTAAAACTACGTTCCCTGCTGGCAGCCATCTTTGATGAGGTACGGACCTGTCCAATACCTTTTTGGATGGGACCATCTTCAGACCATTGTTGCAAAGTTTGGTTTTAGCTGGAGTAGTAGTTTCTGGAATGTATTTTCCATAGGGTCCAATGTTAAAACTATGTTCCCTACTGGTGGCCATCTTGGATGAGCTACAGACCTGCCAGATACCTTTTTTGGAAGGGATTATTTACAGAAAATTGTCACTAAGTTTGGTTATAATTGTACTGGTACTTTCTGAGAAGAAGATCTTTGAATGTCTTTGCCATAGATAGGGTCCAATGTTATACTAGAACTGTTGCCAATGACATCCAATTATACTCCCTGCTAATTGAACCCTGAATCAATATGGCAAGTGTAAATTTAAGTAAGTGTGGACATAGTACATTTGTGGACACAATACAAGAATAGACACAATGATATACCTCCCCTCCCTTTTTCCAGAAAATTTTTGAAAGACTAATTATCTCCCCTTCAAAATTTCAGACAGAAACTATATAACTTCATGCACATCTTCAGGTGGTTTACTACAACTGTGTAATATTTCATCAATATCCAAGTACATGTTTAGGAGAACATGCGCTGACAAAGTTCACCCCCCCCCCTTTTCAAGAAAATATTCAAAATGAATTATCTCCCCTTCAAAATTTTGGGCAGCAGCCATATTATTTCATGCATATCTTCAGGTGGTGTACTACAACTGTGTAACATTTCATCATAATCCAAGCAGCAGTTTTAGAGAATATGCGCTGACAAAATTCGATCCCCCTTCTTTTCCAGAAAATATTCAAAGACAAATTATCTCCCCTTCAAAATCTCGGACAACAACCATATTACTTCATGCACATCTTCAGGTTGTGTACTACAACTGTGCAACATTTCATTAAAATCCAACCTTATTACTTCATGAACATCTTCAGATGGTGTACTACAACTGTGCAACATTTCATCAAAATCCAAGCAGGCGTTTAGGAGAACATGCGCTGACAAGGTACATGGACGGACATGGTGATTCATTTATACCCCCAAACTTTGTTTGCGGGGGGTATAATCAATATTTCCTGCTTGAGGTACAGACCTGCCAGATACAATTTTTAAAGGGGACCACCCAAGGACAATTGTGAAGAAGTTCAGTTCCAATTGGCCCAGTGGTTTCAGAGGAGAAGATCTGTGAATGAAGAATTTACAAAAACACACGATGGACGCCAAGTGATGGCAAAAGCTCACCCAGCTCACCCTAGCATAGCCAGGTGAGCTAAAAAGCTATTGTAGACATTTTTCAGACATGCATGCAATACTATCCAACGTTTCAGTAATATTTTTGGTATTGGAATAGATCACAAAAAAAAAAAATAAAAATTTATCTTTTAATATAGTGTACACATAAAATGTATGTTTACAAAAGGGAAGACTGGCAAGTCTTATCACTAGTTGATATGATTTGCATGGATTTATTTTGGAATGAATCACTTGTTTTAAAATGACTAAGGAAAACATTCATTATTCATCCTCCCCTCCAATAAATTCTTCATCCTCCACAGAAAAATCTTCTTCCGAATAGTCATTATCATTTTGTATCACAACACCTATTAAACCAGTGACAAAAGCATATCCAATCATAGATGTCAATGCAAATATAGCTGCTAGTATCATATTTCTACGTTTATTTGGAAACTCTAATGAATCTATTTGTGCTTTTTCTCTTAGTTCTACTTCTCTTTTTCTCTTTGCTTCCAAATCTATGTAAAAAGACAAATAAAAAATTTGTGATCATCTACATATTTTATGTAAAATATTCTTAGCATTATACATAAATTAACAAAGTCCTAAAAACAACAATCTGAAAAAAGAGAAGGAGAAGAGCTGTTCTTATTATTAATATAGTATGTTTTTTTTAATATCCTTGAATATTTGATGAAGACATATACAGATATGTATTTTTGTTAACAACAAAAATTCTAACAATATTGATACATGCACAATTTTTAACACTTTATAAAAATTACTTAAGAAAGCAGGCAAAATTGTTCATCATTTGAAAAAACTCTTGTGTAAATAAAAATATTGTAATATAAGTTTAAGGTATATATGAATCGGACATTAATCAAGAGATATCAATAAAATTTGAAGGACAAAAAACAGTTCTCGATATACATGGAATATGATAATATTAAAGAAACTGTGATCATATTTGAAAAAATTATGAATTTCAGTTATTTAATTAACAAAATAGGAGCTATCAGTATTGTCTTAATTATTTTTTATTATGTGAAACAATAGGTAGAGAAACCAAGCTGCAAAGACTACCCTGCATCCCTGCCACAAACACATCCTTATTTTTTCATACGGAGCAAATTAGTAGATACAGTGGATCCTCTCTTATCCAACACAGTATGGGACCAGAAAATTATGTCGGATTTGACAGGATATCGGAATATTCAGGTGTCGGAATACACAGGTTCCACTGTACATTAAATGTCCATTTAACTCCATATAACTATGCCATACCATAATCATTTTTCTTAAAGGCATCTTCATATTGTGTTCTGTATTATTTTGACAAAGTTTCATTCACTTCAAAACACCTTATAGAAGCAAGTATACTTATGAAGTCATCAAAATAGAAAAGCACAAAAATTTGTCTCCCTGATAATGCCAGTATGTAATTATTTTGATTATAAACCGATTTATTCTTTTTTGTAAATTTTCATTTAAAGCAAAATTCATTTACTGGAAGGAAGAGTCGTGCTTAAAAGAATGATGGCAGACAGTCCATCAACAATATGAAAATACCCTCCATAGATGCCAAACCCTTTTCTGCCTCAATCAGTAACCATCAAATGAATTTTCAGTAATTTTGGTCTTCTCTCAGTAATCATCAAAAAATATTTCTATTTCATTGAATCTATATCACTGAGTGGTTGCAAAATAATGTAAAAATCATGCATTATAGTATGTTGTGACAAACAGAATATTCTATTACGTTCTACTGTTTGTGGTGTGCAGCCCTGACAAATCAAAGACAGATAGACAAACTGGTATAGTGAAAATATACACCACCCTTCAAACGTTTATCTAAACATTCATACCACCCTGTTCAACATAATAATTTGAACTCATCTTTACACTCGAGACGATTTAAATATTCAATGCCATTCTATGGAATATTCTGCACAGAAACCTTTTTTGTAGCAGACAGTCGGGCAGACGGCCTATCAAACTGTGTTGCGACAAGGTTGGCAACTTTCAACTTTTCGGAGATAGATAAGTCTACTTCACACGGAAAAGGTACGAGAAACCCGAAAGCAACATCCGTTTTGTAATTTAGAAAAATGGTACGGAACGGCAACGAAAGAAATCAGCGTTTTGCAAACTTGAACAGCGGCGATTGAAAATCCATAACGATTGGACTAATGAGCGTTATGCCGTAATTTTGACCCCAAATCCATGAAAATTACGGAGAATCCGTAAGGGTTGGCATCTATGTATCCTCAGATCTAATTATCAAGTCCAGACAGGGTGATTCCTATATACCTCCCAAACTTTGTTTGTGGGGGTATTACTAATATAAATTCAGTGCTAAAATATGACATACATCCAATTAAATATTGATAAATTGTTACATATAACATTCATACCTTCTGCAGACATTGGGAAGTATTGCATCATTATACGGTTACAAAGTTTGCTAAGATTTTCACAGTTTTTTACATGATTGGCTAGTTGGCTGTTAGGTAAGGATGCTTTCAGTAAAGGTGCAACAAAACCAAAAACCATTGCATCTAGAGAGGATGGTCTGTAAAAAAGAACATTATAAACATAACACCATTGCATCTAATGAGTATGTTATAAATATTTGGTATAATGGTATTGGATTTGGCTTCCTTTTTTGACATTTTTTGGTAATGAGTACTTCTTTAAACAATTTTGGACTACAGCTTGCCATATTATTTGATTCTAATGCTGCTAATTAAACATTACATCTTGGAACAGATGTACAGCAATGTAAAATTTACATATAACTTTGTAATTCTTAATTTAATATAAGTCTTTAACTGAAAAGTTAATAACAACAGTTGAGGATGGACATGAACTGAAGGCTAATGATCACCCTGGCTATATCCAGGGGAGCTAAAAATAGCTTTCAATTTGTTCATGTGATACTGAATATACACACCTCCCCTAAATCATATCTGTGTTTATCATAGATAATTACTTACTGATCTCCAAAGAAGAAATCTTGATCTCCCAATCTGTATGATAAATGATTTAAACACATCTTTGCCTCTTTGTATATCTAAAATAACATTGGAAAGTTAAGATACATGTACTTGTATAATCACCAGTAGTACATACCGTCTTGTCTTGAATTATTCAACAGCCAAATTTTTTCAAAACTTTTCATTTTTTTTACAGAAAAGTTAAATTTTGATATCCTCAATTTTTTCGACTTTCTTCAAAAATTGTCTGGTGAAAAAATTGAAGTTGATTGATTTGAAAGGAAATTACAATAATTGTTTCAACAACACTATCCAGGGTGTACAAACATTGTTTTCTTTGTTAATATTATCAGTACAATTGATAGATACCTTAGATATTCAATAAAATATTTTTTATCTGTTTTATTTGAAAAAGATTGTTCCAGACACCAATGATTTGTATTTAAAAAAATAAATATGGGATTTCAAAGCATTGCTTGATGAATAAACTGATATTATTAAATAAAATTTGTATCAAAATAGGATTTTTAATTTTCCATTGTTAAAAATTATATAAAGTGACTGAATGGTCAGTGGCAGGTGATAATCACATGATTATTAGCCATTTTAGGTATTACCCACACTTGGCACTTAAGTAAAGTGTCACCTTATATTATATATTATGGCCTAAATTAGGAGTGCATATGGGAAAGATGATATTACAATAAAACAATATGACAAGCTGTTGTCAAAACAAATGTCCCAAGCCCAACTGAAGTTGTCAATTTAATAAATTGCTATCAAAGAGAATTCATGTCATGGGTCAGCAGCAAAAAAAATGAAAAGGTTTCAAAAAGCAATCATTATTATAATTTTATTGATATCTTTTGTTAAAAAAAATTGCTTGTCTGAACATTTTCATTATAGGGAAATATTGTTTACTTGGCCGACAACTTCAATTGATTATTATTCCAGGTAATGTGGCATGGACAATGTCATTTCCTGAACGACCTATGTTAACTTTTTGCTGAAAAAAATAAATGCACACAAAAGCATAATTTTTATGTCCCCGCCCTTAGGCGACGGGGGCATAAAGTTTCACCCTTATCCGTCTGTCCATACATCCATACGTACGTACGAAAATTTTCCTCAAGGATTTCTCAGCTTGTGTTTGCAGTAATGATTTGATATTTGGTCTGAAGCTTCGGTATGATGAGTTGTACCGTGTCTCCCCTTTTCAAGTCCGTTACTCATCTACTTCCTGTATGACGATAACTTTGATTTTTTCAATTATAGCCATATATTGAAATTTTTCGCCAAGGATTTCTCAGCTTGTGTATGTAGTAATGATTTGATATTTGGTATGAAGCTTTGATATGATGAGTTTTACCGTGTCTCCCCTTTTCAAGTCCCTCAATCATCTATTTCCTTTTTGACGATATCTCCGATTTTTTCCCATTATGGCCTTATATTGAAATTTTTCATCAAGGATATCTCAGCTTGTGTATGCCGTAATGATTTAATATTTGGTCTGAATTTTGTCTCCCCTTTTCAAGTCCGTCACTCATCTACTTCCTGTTTGCCGATATATATCTGGTGGAGGCATCAGTGTCCCAAGGACACATTTTCTTTTATTTATTGATTAAATGACATTTAATTCATAAAATGTGATGAAAATATACTTACCAATTGTTGAATTTCATTGAAAATTCTCCTCAAACTTTTGAAAACCATATTTTTCGAAGATTTTTCAAAATCTCTAAACAATGGTGAATTCAAGTATCAAAAAATAGAGACAATAAGCTATTTCTTATTAAATAGATAACAAAATATAGATGCTTTAAAAGTGTCCTGGAGAGGAAACAAAAATCATTGTACTTGAAACAGAGTCTTTTAATTGTTGAACATTCATATTCAATCTGTTACTTGACCACCAAAAGAACTTCCCGAATAATTCTCATCATAGGGTGTTCCTTATTCAGTATATGTACGTCCATCAATAGAATGGCAACACTTAAAATTCTTTTATAAAACTTTAAAAGTTTGTACCAGCTAAAATTGCTATGAGCTACCTTTGCCATATTAAATATATCCAAAGAGAGATACACTTTTCGTTATTTCTTTGTATAAAGCACACAGAATAAATTTTTCAAAATGAAAATTTTTTTTTGAAATTTTACAGGAATTTTGCCTCACCAAATTTTGTTTTGCATGAAAATGGAATAATGGAATCAAGTGAGAAATATTATATTCATAAACTTACTACATCATTTACATCATTTTCACTGATGACATCATTAGTTCTAGGAAAATATACTTGACATTTAGCATTCCTTTGTAGTTTTCCTGGAATAAAGTAATTCAGAGGAAAAGGCACTGCTCTGGCATAAAATGGTCTGGTGACTTCAGTATATGTATTCTCATCTATCCACCACTGGTGCAACTATAATATAACATAAAACAATACAAATAAGTAAGCCAGAAATATAATTTTTATGATTTCAACTGACTTTCAAAAAACTTGCAGTAGCAACATAGGATACCTGACAATATGGTCACTCAGCATGTAAAAAGAGGCTCTCAAGTGACTGAATTCTTGGGACATGCCCATTTTGAAGGACACTATTTTCAATTGGGACCAACCAAGTAATAATGCAAATGTTGTTTAAACTATATTTTCCACTGGCTGGTAGCCATTCTGCATAGGTTTATTAGGCCAGAGAAACACAGAGTACTTTTGTGATCTTTCAATTGGTCAACTATGGATTAGATGCAGACATGCCATAAATTATTTTGTGTAAGGGGACCATCCAAGGACTATTGTGACAAAGACAGGAGTCTAGTTGCTGAGTTGTTTTTGAGAAGATCATTGAAAGTGTTCCAACAGAGTCCAATATTTAACTATGTTCACCCTGGCAGCCATCTAATAATTTCTATCAAGTTTAAATACCTCCTGACCGATGTGTTGAAAAAAATTTCTCTCACAAGAGTTTTTGGATTAGTGTCTATCCAAAGGATAGAATTCTATCCTATGTTACGACCCGGGTGACCAACCTCACGCAATCAAACATTAGTGATCATACCCATGCTAAAAGAATCCTTTTCAGGAAACCTCGTACACATCTTTCTGATCTCATAAAAAACTCTGACACTCAATAGTCTATTTTCATTGAACATTAATTTGATTGCCCGAACTTTTCAACACTTAAATGGTACCCGAATTCGTTAATTAATAACAGAATGAATTTCCCATTCATAAAATTTTGAGTGTAGATGTATGAATATGGAAGACCGATGCCTTTATTTACATTTGTATGAATGGCGTAAACGTACTTCCCAGGAACGGTCAATGAAACGATGTGGCTGTTTTGAAATAAATCATAAAAGAACAACGCATTGGAAATAAAAAATCAAATTCAGCAGCCTTCGAGAACAACAGTCCATTATTTACAATATACGGAAGAGGTAATGTTTGTTTACATTTCTAGTTATTAATGAATGGAAAAGTATGGCTGTTCCACGTTTGCTGTTCCATTATACTTGTTGCGATTGCCATTTAGTGTCTTCTCCGAGGTCCGCGTTCGGTATACATGTAATGGCCGACTCGAAACAAAATACTGAATAAGTCGTACATCGGTAAATACAAAGTATTACCTGGAAACAGTTGTCAAGGTGCATATTCTGAAACAGACAATATTTTGCAATGATCGGAGTTGGAATTGACTAAATTCGAAATAGGATCAGGCAGGGGTGTTGATCTGTTGATT
>MJUU01024182.1:159764-189812 GCA_002080025.1 Modiolus philippinarum
GGTACGTTCATATATCTGCCGCTACCAGTCTAGCTTAATACCTATTCTAAGGTAAGTTTGATAATGAAGAATTGAAACTTTTAAGCATAAATTATGAATGTTTATGAGACGTAAACTTATAAGATTGAGAAACAATTTTCGGGAATCATTTTCTTACACCACCAGGGAACTACATATTGTGTTATCTATATCCCTGGTATCACAAATTCAGTTTGAGCAGCCATCTTTAGTTTCTGTCTACAGAATATGGAAGGCAATTCGTATTGGAAGACATATAAAGTGATTATATTTTAATTTGGGACATGAATCACGACTATCTGTTGTGACTCTGTTTTCCTAGGGGATAATTGGAGACCATTGGACATTGTTGTAGTACTTATTTTGACACTATGGTAGCATTTGTAGCATCCATGATCACCTATTAACTAATAAACTTTCAGAAAACAATCTCAATTTTAGCGGGATTCGGGATTTTCTAATTTTAAGTCCTTGATGACGGGATTTTGTAAAAATAATTTCGGGATTCCGGGATCAGACCCCCTCCTGCCCCCCCTCATTTATGTGTTTTACAGTTCACTGTGGTACCAAATCTTCAAAAACAGCAGAAAATCCCACTTGAATTCTTGAATATCAAATCTAAAGTTGGTAAGAATGAACTTGCAAAATCGTAGACAAAATGATAAGCGTACTGCTATATCATTCTCCAACAGAAGATCATGCTTTTCACCATAACTACTAAAATTAAAAGCTTTGGGGTTAATTTTTTCCGTCGCTAGATTTCTTATACCTGCAAGTCTTTTAGTATTTTTACTCAATTAATCCAAATATCCAAAAAAGACATCTAAACATTGTCTTTTTGACACCCTCCTATGAGAAGAGTACCTTTTGTTGTGATTGATTCTTTTGTCATTAAAATTTAAATCAATACCCGAATCGTTTTATCTGATGGGTCGTCTTGAAATGTTTTCACATCTTTGTTTATTTTTATACTACATAAGGGAAATTGTACACTGAGATAAGAAATAATGAGACAATGGATTAAAATTCATGAAAAATCAGGTTTTCAAATGTTAAATAAGAACTTCTAGTGCGAAATCCACTTCTTGCATGCATTTTTATGATGAACTTTGTTTTTTAAAACACGGTTGTTCAAATTCGAAAAAATTATTGAAATATGGCGAATGCTCTAGATATTGCACCGCTTGGGAAATCATTTTATTTACATGTAGTAGTGTTGGGAATAATAGTCTGAATCGCAAAAGAGGTATGTTTTTTAATGATTTATATGTTTAGGTCCATGAAGACTTAAATATATTTGAAAAATCGGCATACAGTCCGACAGGAAACTATCTTTCTTTCCGACATGAAATCGTGTCGGAAAGTGCTAATAAAATAATGAAAATAAAAAATAAAAATAAAAAGTCAGATCAGTTAAAGATGAACATAGATGATAAAAGTAGCTTTGTAAACGACAGATAATTCGGTCTAGTCAATCAAAAGAACGAACAATCCATGGACAATGGCAACATCGGAAACACTAAGAAACAAGGACACCACTTAAGTACGGGACAAAAAAGAAAAATGAAGACACACATACAGATGAACAACACGGACCCAATAAAAACCATGGGTGAGATCAGGTGTGCCGGTAGAGTAAGCATCTCCTGCTTCTTATAAGACACCCGCCGTGTTGAACATGTCAAATCCGGTAGTAAAGTCAAATCCGATAAAGGAAAAACAAACTTTAGTTGCAGAGGGAAAGATCTGTTGTCATATGGGAAACAGATATCCCATAGCGATCCACAAGATCGTGATGTCGACCGTAAAACTTCTGTAGTGATGACTTTANTTTATTTACATGTAGTAGTGTTGGGAATAATAGTCTGAATCGCAAAAGAGGTATGTTTTTTAATGATTTATATGTTTAGGTCCATGAAGACTTAAATATATTTGAAAAATCGGCATACAGTCCGACAGGAAACTATCTTTCTTTCCGACATGAAATCGTGTCGGAAAGTGCTAATGGAAATTTTAAAGATCCGATATGACTTCGCACTTAAAAAAAAAAAAATGCAAAAATCCGATAAATTATTAAATATTGAATAGAAATGCGAAGTCATATGTTAAAGGACTAATGCCAATGATTTGTGACAAGTACAATTAAGCCCTAGAGAGTATTAAATTACACCAATAATTGATAATTTTGATGGTTTTTAATAAAAATCAACACATATTTTCATTAACAGACCTACCTGGCTAACACAAACAAATGGATACAATTATGCAATTTAGATGTTGAGTTACTTCCCCTTTCTATGTTTTTAAAAGCACTTAAAGAGGTTTTTGACTGTTACTTTTTTATTAAAATTTGTTTATTAATTCTTATAAAATTAAAGTTTTAACCTCCTCAAATAAATTATATTGAAGCTTACCCAATAATATATAAATAATTGCAAATTAAATTTTTGTTTTATACCTATGCTGATCCATTAAAAAATAAAATACTTATATGAAAATTGGCATTCCTAGTAGAAAAGTTGTAAATTTTACCAAATATTTTCCTCATGGGTGAGCAAGCTGTAATATTTGATACGGCAAAGAATTATAGTCGATATATCATCACCTTGGTCATATTACTTAATGAATTTTAAAAATTGCTACCATCTGTTTCTGCAACAGATGTAGGCAATTTTCCAAATTGGTTAAACAATTGCTGAACCAATCTTACAGTTTTACAACTCAGTTGTTGCTATCAAACCATTAAATTGGTTCAACAATTCTAAAACTTTATTGTAGATGTACTAAAGAAGACTGCCTTTGTAATGCATAATTTTTTCTAGGATTGGGAAATTCTTAATTTTACTTTTGGAAATATTTCTCAATCTTTTTTTATAATCTTTGATATGAACACAAATTTAATATTATAATGCCATTTCTAGTGCATTTTTATATTTTTGTATCTGTATTTTTATCATGAAGATCATTTTTGGGAGGAAAAGCTGAAAGTACTAATTTATATAGGGGAAATAATTATATCACATTTATCATGTTTATGATCTCCCTTGTTATTTTTTCATTTTTACTATTTTTACAGAAAAATAATGAAAATGAATAACCATTATATTTTAAAATATACCAAAGACCCCAAAAAATTATTGGAAATTAGAAATTATACTTTAAAACTAACAATTTAGCATTTTCAACCTTTTGTTTGCAGTTCTTGAAAAATAAATTGCCCAATGTAATAAACTATTTATATAACTTCAAATAACTCAAGCTGTATTCACACACCAAGGAATTTGACTGCGAAGTCTCACAACAGTCAGCGGATACCAGGGAAGATCAACTGTCCGTAAATTATATTGCATTGGAGTGGGCGTCCCTTCGGGTTTAAAATGCCGTGAGAGACATATATATGTATTCAAGGCGATAAACCACCATACTTCTACTACAAACTAAGCATAGAGACACAAGATTTCCTGTGGTAAGAAACATCTATTCATATTGTGAAACCAATTTTATAGTTTGATTGCATTACTTGAACTGTAAAACTGTAAAATTGGTTCAGCAACTGTTTAACCAATTTTGAAAATTGCCTTCATCTGTTTCAGAAACAGATGCAGCAATTGTTTAACCAATTTTGAAAATTGCCTTCATCTGTTTCAGAAACAGATGGTAGCAATTTTTAAAATTGATTAAGGAATAGGAATCAAAATATGGCCAAGGTGATGATATATCGACTATAAAATTATGAGATGGAAGTTTTTATTCTCTAATTTTAAATCTGGATATGGTAAAAATTAAGTGTTTTAATGGACATATAAATATCATGCAGACTTTATTTACTACAACAGTTTTTATGTACAAATGTAATTATTTGTATGTCAGATATTTTATATTTGTATGTATACATGATAAACACTGGTGATGATTTTCATTAGAAACACCTTTCAAAAATATTTACATCAAATTTGTATTAAAATATTGCCCTTTAGTTTTCACTTCGTCTTTCGTGTTCAACATGTGCCCTTTTAACCATGTTGTATGCATTATAAGTGCCCTTTTTGAACTGAAGCAACATGCCCTTTTTGAATTCTGGGAAGAACACTACAATCTCACAATCAAACCTTCAGACACATACAGACTTCAAAAGATACATACAAATGGTCATTTTTTCCTCATACCATAGATATGATAGACTAGTACAATGGAACAGTCTACCACCAAACAACATCCAGTGCACAACAGTTGACAGTTTCAGAGACCAGCTAACTCCGGCTGTTCTCTGTCCCATCCTAAACATTTAAACATATTTTTCTGATTTTAATCACTTCTGTAAATAAAGCACATCTGTTATTGTTGTAAATAATTACTTATTAATCTTATCAAGCATGCACAATCTTCACCAACCTATTGTATTAATTTGCATTATCATATACGAATAGCAAATATTAACATGTGATTTGTTTTGGTTTCAGATGTAACTCCAATGTAGACTATATTGTGCCAGCGAAAGAATTGTTACAAGCTCTGAATGTGACTCCAGGAAATAAAGCTAACCTAAACACACTCCACTCCTTAGATCATCTTCAACAGGCATTCGCTCATTTCTTTGTGAAGGGTGCTGCAGCAGAAAGAAGTTTTATGAATAAAGAAGTTTTTAAACAAATTACAGATGCTGCTGGGAAACTAGAAAGTCTTCAGGTAATATTTCATGTAATTGTTTACCTTGGATTTTTCTCATGTGTCTCACATCTTGTTTGCCAAGTTTCAGAGAAAAGTGTGAAATTACAGATATATAAACCCATATCTCTTTGGATTTCTTGGAACAGATACTTTAAAATGCAAAGACAAATGTGTCTTTCTTACAGTATATATGTGCTACCGGTATATGTTTCAATGCAATCTTTATCTAAAGTTGAAAAAATTGCAAAAACAGTGCCAATACAACACAAAGCCCTCTTTTCGTAGTTGTTATTGATGGCCTGAAGGCCATCTATGAACACTTTTGATTTAGCAATGAAAAGAGTATCATCAAGGAATACTTTTCGAGATAGAATGAACTGAACACTTGCATGAATGAACTGAACACTTGCATGTATTTTCACACCATGTGCAGAACTGGGTTATTTATAACATTCATTCATGTAACTAAAACAAACAACTAATTATCATTATAATTACCTGCATAAAGGAATAGTGTTATAAGAGCTATTTACAATGGCTGAAAATTACAATTACATGCTACAATATGCCAGGGAATTACACAGGAGAAACACAAATAAGACAAACGTAAACAAGAATAGGAACTGGGGACAGACGAGTGACTTTTTATTTATTATCCCCACACTTTCCAAGAAAGTTCGGGGATATTGTCATACCCTCTGTCTGTCCGTCCGTCTGTCTGTCCGTCACACTTTTCTTGTGACTCAAACATCTCCTACATTTTTGGATTCAGGGATTTAATTTTGTTGAAGAATTGTTGCATATGGTCTGTAGATGCACAATGAGCTTTTTGATTTTTTATATTGCTCTTGTGCAAACAACAGGCCCCAAGATGTCAATTTTTACACATTTGAATTAAACTTATTTTATTTGCAAAGGGTGGGCACAAGTTATTACAACATTATTATAAGTCCTTTCCCTACAATTTACAACATAAACAAGTAATAAATATAACATAGCAGCGATGTTAATACAATATACAAATTGATCTGTTTTGTAGTAATTAACTAAATAAAAGAAAAGAAATAAATATAAAATACTGAAATTAATGAAACTTGTTACATTGTAGTTACATGATAAAATATACCACTACATGTACATACTTGAATAAAGAAATTGTGTGTTTTGAGAATAGAATTAAAGAATAACAGAAATAAGAAAATAAGCAAGAGAAAAAAGGAAATAGAAAGAGAAAGGGAAAGTCTGCAACATTTTATCAATCCTATATCAATCAATCAATCAAATCTATGACTATTGTATATAAAACTTTGGACCACTGTAAATACACAAATGTATATCTAAATTTTGTACAATAGTAAGATCAGTATTTCCACAGAGAATTATATTTATATCAATATTTCCATAAATTCTAAGAGTTAAAAGTAGATTCTGTCGATTATCATTATATACTGGACATTTAAGGAAAAAGTGACTAGCATCTTCACGATCTGCACCACATATGCATCTAGGATTATCTTTGATACCAAATCTATATAAATCATAATTCAAACTGCTATAGCTATACCTCAACTTAGTATGAATAATATTTAATTGTCTACGACCAAAATCGTACCATAACGGAACTACATGTTTAACTGTTTATAGTATATTAATTTCTTTTACATAAGTCTAAAAAGTTCCATGCACGAATGTGGCATGCAACACAAACTCCTCCTACATTTATGGATTTATGGATTTAATTTTGTTGTAGATTTGTTGCATATAGTCTGTAGATGCGCAATAAGCTTTCAGATTTTTTATCTTTATCTTGGTGCGAACAAGAGGCCCAAGATGTTGATTTTGACAAAGGCCCAAAGATATGGAATTTGACACATATGGCATGCGACACAAACTTCTCCTACATTTTTGGATTTAGGGACTAAATCTTTATGCAGAATTCTTGGCTAATTAGATTTACAATAAGCTTTTGGAATTATGATTCCAGTTCCAACTTTGGTAAATTTCCTGAAAATATCAGATTCATATTTATTGTATTTTGAGCATATAATTATGTATTTTAGCAATTGTTTGATAGAAAATGAGATTTTGAATAATTAGAATTCTAAAATGTGATTCCAAGTTTGGAAAATTTCCTGAAAGTCTCAAAGACCACTTATTTTTTTTAATTCTACCTAGCAACCATGCTAAAATAATTTGTTTAATTTTAGGACAAACATTTTAACTAAATGAATTTCAAAAATATTTGATTCCGATTTTGATAAATTTCCTGAAAGTCTCAAAGACCTCTTATTTTTTGGAATTCTACCTAGCAACCATACTTAAATAGCTTCTTTAATTTAGGACAAACACTTTCATCAGTTGGATTTCAAAAATATTTGATTCCAATTTTGGTAAATTTCCTGAGAGTCTCAAAGACCACTTATTTTTTGGAATTCTACCTAGCAACCATACTTAAATAGTTTGTTTAAATTAGGACAAACAGTTTAATCAATTTGATTTCAAAAATATTTGATTCCAATCTTGGTACATTTCCTGAAAGTCTCAAAGACCACTAATTTTTTGGAATTCTACCATATATCCTTAAATTCTTTTTGTAAAAATAACGACTATCAATAGTTTATTTCAAAAATATTGAGAAAAATTATGCCCAGGGTGTAAAACAACTGGTTTCTGTGTCAAACAGGCAGTGTTGGGATAGCTATGGTCTCGACAACCTCTAGTTTGTTACTTCCATTTACTATAATTTTTCCAAAAATCAATTACAGTTTATCCACTATTACCATGGTACTTGTTAAAGACATAAATATATATTCTTCAATTGAATTTTAAAGTTGCTTCAACCTATTCCAAAAACATTGTCAATAAAAATTCTTTTGAATTGATTAACAAAAATACCTGGTCATTTAAATCTGCAGCTGCTCAGATATGACTCGGTTCAGTTTACCTGAGCAGTTGTAGATTTGAATAACCAGATTCTGCTGTTGGTTAGGTGAGAGTCAAAAAATTGATTGAGAGATAGGTATTGATAAATGACCATGGCCATAGTAGATTAACTATAAACTTGTCCACATAATCCCACCACCACAACCATTACACCTGATCAATTATATCATTAGCACACACCAAGTATTGATACACTCTTTAAGGAGGTTCGCTCCTCATGTTTTGGAATTTCTGTCAGATTTTCAGAATTCTCTGGTTTTATCCATTTAAAAGCATTATGATTTTTTGCCCATGGACCCCCTTATTTTTTCTCATAATTTCATTTTAAACATCTTTATGAACATTCTGCGAAAATTTTATCAGATTTTATTTATTCGGTCACATTCATTTCTGATCAAACCTGGCTAATGTTAATCCTATGAAAAATCCGAGGAGTTCAGTTTCCCGCCAAATTTTCAATCACTTAAATCTCAAAAACGCGATCACCAACCTATGAATTTTTTTCACTTAAATTACTTCTTTTTTAATTTTTTAACAAAAAAATCACATTTATTTGAAATCCTATTTATTTTCAAATGGAGTAGCGAACCCCCTTAATCCAACAATGGAAGCATTCAAAAGGTATCTGAGAACTTAGCATATACAGGACAGCCGAGACTTACCATGATACATCACTGTGATAGACATATCACTCCAAATTTTTAAATGAATATATCTTTTTTCCTGATTGATCTATCCACATAATTTCTTTTGCATATCAAGTGGTAAAGTGCATCACTCTAAATGTAAAAGAAAGCATGTTGATAGATCAAACAGGAGATGAAATATACACATTTCACTAAGCAGAGTGATACGTCTATCACAGTGATTTATCATGCTAAGTCTCTGGCTGTACTGTACAACCTTTTCTGTACTGTCAGACCATTACAGAAAAGGTTGTATAATTATGCTAAGTCCTCAGATACCTTTTGAATGCTTCTATTGCTGGATTAAGAGTCTTGTGATAAAAGTTATAATTTTCTGCACACACTAACTGTTGGAGCTTAAATGATATCTCAGATATATGTTTTTTACTGTAGCAAGTTGAGTTTACTTTTTGTTTGAGATGTTACCATGTCTGCAGTTTCATCATATCTACAAAAATGTATTTTGAATGAATGCTGTTTCTTTACAAATAGTTAAAAATTCTTTTAGACACTAGATGCATTATACTGGAAACATAAAATATAAGATTATATATATGGACTGTACATGTCTTTGTTGTAAACAAACACAAATTTGAATGTTTAAATATCTTTACCATGTTGACAGTAGAAAAATTATAACTAATTTGTAACAGAGAACAATTGTATATAAATATAAATCCTTACAGAAGACTGATGTTTGTAACAGTACTAGTAACAGCTTGATAATGTGTGAATAATTAGACATCTATATATATTAAAACAACATATTGTTTCTTGGACGATCAATCAACAAGAGGTTTACTTTTTAAAACAAAAAGAAATCAATATTAATGGCTTTTGAGTCTGAATTACAGAGCATAATTTATTGAAATGTTATATCTTATTTTTTTCTGTGAAATGCTGAATTTTTGTTAGGTATAGATGTCACTATCAATATAACTTATTATCTAATTGCAAAGGCTGGAAAATAGTAGTTCTGGTAAACATGTAGTTTACACTCTTTTTCAATCTATCTTCTAGCTATAGTGTTAACTTTATTTCTGTATAAGTTTCAGCCACTTGTAAAGGTCAAGTTTGATAATAAAATAAATAAATTACTCTTGGACATTTTTTGTAGACATTTGCAGGTCAATCTAAGCTCATTCTTGGCATGTGAGTCCAAATGTATCACTCAACTTGCTTGTCATTTTGTTGGCCTGTGATAATTTTTATCAGAATTCAAACTCTTGGTAATGAACCTTAAATATCTGCATAAATAGGTTTTTTTTCACTGTTTTCGAAAACAGTAATTTCTGACATTTGTCTGATTGGCTTGAAGCCATATTTTGTTTACATGACTTCCGGGAACTACAAAATATACGCTCGTATAAACTCTAGAATTTAGCACCAGATATCATTACGAGTAAAGAAAGATACCTGATGTTAACTGATTACAACAAGGCAATATATTGCTTAAATACCTGTCAACCTTGATGAATCATGAGTGCTTTTAAGCGATTTTATGGCAGTGAAACGAAACTAGAGGAAAAAACGAGATTTGCAAGAAATTCTACACTAAAGAATGTTTTGTTTACATTTTTGCATTTATGTAAAGGATGATAATCACGTATCGATCAATAGCCAATCAAAATCGGGATTGCATCTATCATGCGGTATCCACGTGGTTAGACAGCTGAGCCTGTGATAATCAATACCGGTGGATATTTAACTTTTAAGACTTGAGAGACGTTATTAGAGTTATATCCAGCAATCGTAGTCACTCATGGCGTTATGTATCACGATTAACCAGTCCATCGGTCGAGAATATTGAAATTACGGTCCTTTGATCACAAACTTTTATATTTGGAAAAAAAAACAAATTCGGAATTCGTGAGGGTTTTCTATACCGCCTAGTGACGTAATCAAGGAATTCCGTGATATATTATTTAGCATAAGGAAAGTCCAGAGAATTCCAATGTTTACTTTCGTTTTCTTGTCAATGAAGTGCAGGGTGCATTTCTCAACAAAAAGATTGCCCCCAATTAAACGGAAGGTAATCAGATTGGGCTCATGACATTCTTTGAAAAGATAAACATCTTTGGAAGTAAACCAGACCAAGTTTTATTTTATGAGGAAAATAACAAAATAAACATGGGTTGAAGCGAGCAGGTGTGGAAGCAATGTCCGCATGCTGGTACTGCTATTCACAAAAGGGGTTACACACAAAAAGGTCATTATTTAAACCACTCGTGTTACTGAATCTGTTGGAGCAAAAACAAATTTAGAAATTGCAATGCTTCATTTTATTAATAAAATGCAATGAAAGGAGACAATTTTATATGTGCATCAAACAAATAATACAGTTACGCCGAGCCTTCTGCAATGATTTCCAAATACTTCTGTTTGATCATCTTACTTTTAATAGGAATTGCTTAATTTTGATGACTGTCTGGTCATCATCGTAACACATAAACACAGGAGTCTAAAATCCCAGCAATACAGTGGTTATGTTACATAAAATGTCCTGAAACCCCACATGGAGCTACGCAAAGGAAGTGATGCTATGGCCCTCTATTTTCATCGAAGAAAAAAAAATCTAGATGTGTTTCCTTAAGAGAGGCAATAATTGTACATGTTGTAAATCGTATTCCTTGGATATTTATTATAGAAGATAGAGCAGTTTTTCATTCCGAATGAAATAACAGAAATAGAAATAAAATGCAAGTGAGAAAATCTAAAGACTTGCAATTCAATACCAGAGACAATGACATATACACAAATGTAGATCTATATGTCTCTGCCAAAAAAAAAAAATCTGTTGATTTTTTACTGCCCCTACTCTAGTTGCAAACACTATATATAAGCTGTAAATTTCTTGCTTGCATGCGATCAATAAGCCAGAAAACAGTAATACTGCGTTTTGACGCTTTGATCTAGCTTTCTTTCTAGACACTTTTATGTTAAGCAACTGTCTGGTTCAGTTGTCAACACTGACAAGTAACAAGCATTAGGTTGATTTTGATGATTTTGATTGAGTCTTAGTCTAAAATTGTTCAACTGTAAGCGTACTTTGGATGGGTTTTCAATACAACAACATTTTCCACAATCTCTATAAAAACTTACTTAAAATATTGATCTAAGATGAAGGGCGATTTCATTTTTGTACATTTTGCTGTATACATTTTAAAATATTAAATATTTCATTATTGTCACGAAACTGGGTTTTACAGGTACATATTGGTGGTAATGCTGCCTTGATGGCTACAAAGATCACAGAAATGTTTCCTGATGTAAAGGTATTGCATTTAGCCTTCACTTTGCACATGTGTTGTTTGTGTGTCTCTCCATTCCTTGTGTTGTCCGTCAGGAGAACAACATTAAAAGAGTTGTTCCATTTTCTTTGTTTTACAGAGTATTTGTAGAGACTTTGTCACATGAGCATTTACCCAATATCCCTTCATTGCATACATTTTATACAAAGATCCTCTCCTGTAGAACATCTCTACTGATTGGAACCAAAATGGCCACAGTAGTTTCTGAATGGTCCTCTTTAAAAATTTGTCAGGTATTCATTTTGTCCGAGATTGCCACCAGTTCCTTTATGAAACTACAAAGCCAATTGGAACTAAACATGGCCTAGATAGTCCTTATGTGATTTACTTTGAAAAAAAAAGTTTTTCAGATTTGCACTTTAGTTTAACATTGTACTCTATGGGAAAATATTTTTATTAAAGATCTTTTCATGGTCTAAAACCATGCCTTATATTTAAGAAATAATTCATGGCAGGTATATGGTTATTGTCATTTAACCATGGGCTGGGCCTTAATATTCGAATTTTACCCGGAGAGTTAGGAAGGGGTTGAATTTTGAAGGCCCAGCCCATGGTTAAATGACAATAACCATGTAGCTGCAATGACTTATTTCGATTCTAATATGACAGAAAATGGAATTTTCCATTCTGGATCGACCTCAGAGAAGGCAGATATCCCGTTTCCATTGCTGTCTGTGTCTATTACATCACAAAACACAATCTGACGCTTTCAGACAGATTTAAGTCAAAATGAGACTCGAAAAGCAAAACAATACACATTTACATGTCTGAACAGCACGATTTACCGGTAGTTCTAAAATGTTCTTAACCATTATTTCCTTCATTAACTAAGACGGGCAAAATTTAAAATGTCACTGTTTTGCATCCCTTTTTACTCTTATTCTGATATCATTTACACATGTGCAAAGTATGAGGTTATCTAGTATTATACTGGTTGACAATTAACAAGAGCCATGTTAGAATTTGTGTTTAATGAATAACAAAATAATCTGCACAGGAAGCACCCTTTTTTCCCTTTCCAGATAAAAGTAAATGGATACATGAGCCTGTTGAAGCTGGGTGAGCAAACAGGGTCTTGTGAGCCTCTTGTTTGTTATTTAAAGACTTAGACCACATGTACTTTGCATTGTTCTAAATTTTTTTATTGAAAAACTGGAGTAATAAAACATATACAATATTATTTTGGTATCAAATAGATAATTCAAGTAAAATTACATTTATTGCCATAAGATCTATCTACGTTACGTTCAGATGTTTGAAAAATACCAAAAAAAACCCAAAAAACAACCTAAACCTTTGTTAGATTGATTGATTGATTGATTGATTATTGTTTAACGTCTACTGAGCAATATTTCAGCTATATCAAGACGAGAACAAGTTTGTTAATAAATAATCACTTAGGGGTATGGAAAGGGTCATGGGACGGGAAATTCTGAAAAGTAGGGTGAAATCGAAAAGGGCGGGGAAATTAGTCTTGTAGCCAATCACCTAAGGACCACTCAAAAAAGAGCTTGCTACGAGGGTTCTTTAACTCGCAGGAAGCATGGCATTTCTTCCAACACGTGGACCTGAGTTCAGGTCCCATCCGAAAGATGGGTTGTGTATTTATTAATCCCGCACAACCACGGAATGGGTCCTATTTCTATGTCCCGGGGTTCCCTCTGGATCAACCCCATTTAATAGGGGTCATACCCCGCAAGCCGGAGATACTAGGTCCTATTTCTATACCCCGGGTTCCCTCGGGGGGTTTGTTAGATTGAGGAACAATGTTTTCTAATCAGACCAATTGAGTGAGGAATAATGTTTAAATTTTAAAAAAAAGGGTTACAGTGAATCAAGAAATTCAAATACGACTGTTATCATGAACATTTTCTGTTTTTACGGTAGTTATTTTCATCATATTGTTTGTCATTGCACAAAGATTGTTATAAAACACCAAATTATAATTTGAATGCTACCAGTATCATTTGTCAACTATATACTGTAAACGTATGAATTTTCGTGGTTGCTAATTTTCACGGCTTCTTGAACTGGGACACATTCGAGTGTATCACTTTTCGCAGTTTTTAAGGGAACAACTAACAATAGATAGTATTTTTGATTGTTTCTGACATTTTTGCTTATTTTCGCTGTCTTTTGTCAACCTGGAAAATAGCGAAAATTACTACTTTTACAGTATTTAAATAATGATTGTGTATTTTGTAGATACAGTATGTTGGACCTGTAGGACCAAAGCTTTTGGAACTTTTCCCTAAATCATTTACCATACCAAAGGCTAGCCACATTGCACATGATGAAATTCATCTTATCATGGAGTATAAAGTTGGAGAGACATGGGGACCAGATACAACTCCAGTGGCAACCAGATTTATTACAAGCTATGATGAATCTAACTCTAAAGTTTCAATGTTGGAGACATTTTTTGAAAATTTAGAAAGCTTCAATCCAGATTTGATATTATTATCGGGATTACATATGTTAGAGGGACAAGATGAGGAATTCTTCTCCCAGAGACTGACAGTGGTAAAAGAAGGATTAAAAAATATCCCGATGACTCTTCCTGTACATTTAGAACTAGCTAGTATGGCACATAAAGATCTAGTGAGAAAAATTTTAGAGGAGGTATTTAGTTGTTATTTCATCTTGTTTTTTGATTGCATTCTTCATATTAACTTGCAATAAAATAAAATCATTGTCAGTAAAAATTAGACAATCTGCTTGTTCAAAAACTCCAGAAGTTGTATGAATTATCAGTACATGTAGGACAATGTCACATTGATCCTATTTGGTTTCGTCGATCAATTAGAATATTGCCCATCTTGTGATATCTTTGTTTATACATGCATGTATGTCTGGAACATTGGCTAACAAAAATAAATAAAATAAAAGGAATTACAGTAAACACCTACATTGGCTGAAAGATACAGTCACATGCCACAATGTACCAAGGAACTGCACAAGAAGAAAAAACAAATAAAGACAAAAGACAAAAAATATTTTGTATGCAGCTTGAATTATGGTCAGTGAGAAAAATTTGCTAATTAGTATTAAAATCTACATTTATATCCAACTTGAAGTATGGTTATAATAAATACAGTGATAGGGTCCTTTCAAAGTATGTGTCATTGAAGATGATACTCATAAATTCTTTCAAAACTTAAATTACCCTGTAATAAAATAGTTTCTAGATATTACCAAGTTGTAATATTTTGATATATGTTTAAAGATTGCAACAGCAATATTACAAGTGTGGATTTAGCAAGCTTTTTAAATAGATGATTTGCCAATTAATTAGGGTCCATGCAAGTTTTAGTCAAATTTTGTGTTTTTGGTCAAACTTTGAAAGAGAAATTACTCCTACACCGGACAAACAAACATTAAACATGCACACTTGTTTTAAAGTACGGTCGTCATGCTTAGCCATCCTGGACAAAGTAATTCCCTACACAATATTTATGGTATTCTGCAGTAAGTTAGCATATTTTCGATTTTTTAATACTTTCTACTCAATGAGAAGACAGTTCAAGTTAGTACAGTTGTTTATTTTTTTTACTTGAAACAAGTAGCACTTTAAAGAATGGTAAGTGCTATTGGGGATTGGGTTTTGAATTATGTTGCTGGCTAAATGTCTGTTAAAGATTAAACTATCACAACGTTTAATTAAAAATGCTTTATTTTTTGGTTGGTTTTCACAAGCAGGGAACCATTCTGTCCCCTTGAGATTTTTCAAAAAAGTTACCTCCCTTTTGGGTTTCCCTAAATTCATTTTGTTGATCGCAGAACTGGCAAATGGTCTATTGTCATGTAGAATGTTTTTGGCAAAGTATTTTGTATTTTTATCAATGGTTTTATGAGTCAGAGTTATGAATAAATAATTTAATAAGTTTCTATTTCTTTTCTTAATTTCAGGTTGCACCACAGATTTCTTCTTTAGGTCTAAATGAACAAGAATTATCCTTTTCTTCACATGCTGCTGGCGGACCTCATAAAGAAGACTTTGAAGAGAGAGAAGGACAACCAGAAATTCATAAAGTCAGCGATATGATTTTATGGACATTAAAAACCTTTGGATACTCAGCTGACAATCCAGACAATAAATTAACCAGAGTTCATTTCCATTCCTTGACATTTCATATAATTGGAACAGTAAAAGGAGCTTGGCACCATAATCAGGAAGCTGTAGCTGCTGGAACGAGAACAGCAGGACAACAAGCATGTGATACACCTACAATATATCCAGATAAAGTCAAATTACAAATTCCAAGAAAATTTAAACTATTTACAGGAGATGAAGAGAGAGTTTTTGATGAATATAGACCTGTGACATCATGGGAAAAAGATGGTTTTGAGTTTGTTTTTAGTCCTGTATTAGTATGTAAAAATCCTTTAAAAACTGTAGGGTTAGGAGATGCTATATCATCAACAGGCCTTATGTATTCAGAATATAATCCTGATTTTAATAGCTGATGAACATAATCTATAGAATATGAAGACTGAATCTCATTCCTTCATTTCTTTTGTCTTCGGGATAATTTTACTGTGGATAACCTCTGGCATTCCCCATATTTCTCTTGCAGAATATTAAGATAGTTACCTATCTTCACAAGTAAACTTTGTTCACACTTCCCATTGTTACAACAACTTTCATTCATGTCTGAAGAGTTTCATCCTCTGGGAAAAATCTATCAAACTGATTAAATGACCTCAAAGGGATTAAAATGATGAGTAAAATTAGGGATTATATCAAAATTTTTTATGATGAATATTTTATTTCAAAACTATACATATAACTAGTTGTAGATTATGGAAACAGATATTTCATTATATTTCTTATTATTTTTAAAACCTAAGTATAATTTGGAAAACTACAAAATTTTCTTAATTCTGAAATTTGACAATCAATGTATAAGGGGGCATCCTTTTTTGTGTTTGTGTGTGTGTATGGGGGGAAGCTAGAATCAAATATTTCGCCAGTGGATTTTTTTTTAAAAATAAAGCTAGGACTAGGTTTTATTCATTGTTAGGGACTAAACTCTTTTCCCTTAATCAGACATTCACGTCACTACCTTCATTTCTTCATAAATTAATGAATAACTTCTGGAAAAAAAAGTTTGATACCACCCCCAACAATCACTCATTGGTTTTGTCAAATTTTCTTTGTGTACCAGTCAAGATAATCACTTTGAAGTCATTTAATCAGTTTGATAGATTTTTCTTAGAGGATGAAACTCTTCAGGCATGAATGAAAGTTGTTGTAACAGTGGGAAGTGTAAACAAACAGTTTACCTGTGAAGATAGGTAACTATCTTGATATTCTGCAAGAAAAATATGGGGAATGTCAGAGGTTATCCGCAGTAATAGTAAAAAAAACTAAATAGACCCTTCCAGCATAACTGGGGAGCAATAATTGGTGTGAATTGATTGGGTATGTGCAATTTCATGGGAGAATGACCCTAAGTACAATCAAACAAAGACTGTAACCTTGAAGTTTTTGTGGGAAAAGGCATGTACCCACTTAATTCCCACTAGAAAATTATAGCTTTGCTGTTATCGTGGAAATGTCTATGTTACAGTACAAATTGGAATCCAGTAGGATCCGGAATCCTCCTAGTACNAATTGGAATTCTAATTTCTACTGGGACAAATTAGAATTCTGATTTGTACTGGATTTAATTCAGTACAAATTAGAATTCCAGTTTCTACCAGGACAAATTAGAATTCCAGTTTGTTCTGGATTTAATCCAGTACAAATTGGAATTCCAATTTCTCCTAGGAGAAATTGAGATATCCTGATTTATACTAGTAGGATTCTGAATCCTACTGAATATCTAGTATGATCCAGAATAATACTGGATATTTTGTTCAGGAGGATTCTGGATATTACTGACATTCAAAGCTGATAAAAGTTTTTGATTTTGTTATAAGAATTATGTATTCCACAACATTTTAATTTATAAAAACTAAAAACTAAAATAATAGAATGACAAATGACATAATTATAATATAATTGTTCATTTGTTGTATAACTAATTGGAGGAACTCCATAACATTTGGTAGAGCATGGAATTTTTTATTTACAACAAGGGCATCACATAGTACATGTATTACAGTTTCTATAGTAATCAGAACTGTAGTTTTTAAGTATGCCATCTTAAGAATTTTTTTGTGCATGTGTGTAAAATACCTCCATGTGTTCTTCCATATTTAAAGTTAACTTATGAAAACTAGTGATCAAAAGTTTGAACTGTGCTCAAAAGTTTTGAGTTTGAAGCAAAACATCTGTCTATATCTTTTATACAATTTGACAATTAATCTTATTCTTTCAAAATTAATCTTTTAATTAAATGATCACCAAAGCAGTGGAATGGACATATTACTAATAATTTTTTACTTCTCTACCACTGTTTCTTTTGGTTTAGCCAGTAGGATCCAGAATCCTACTAGTGTGAATTAGGATATCTCAATTTCTCCTAGGAGAAATTGGAATTCCAATTTGTACTGGATTAAATCCAGTACAAACTGGAATTCTAATTTGTCCCAGTAGAAATTAGAATTCCAATTTGAACTGGATTAAATCCAGTACAAAACAGAATTCTAATTTGTCCCAATAGAAATTAGAAATTAGATTCTGGATCCTACTGGATTCCAATTTGTACTGTAACATCTATACCAACAAGATTTCATGATTAGCTCATCTATGCAAGTTCATATAAATACAAACCACAATGACTTGTAGAAAATCCAAGGGTTTATTATACTCAGTCTCAACTTTTATATTTTAATTTCTAATTGTTTATTAATGATTATTAAATGTATTGCTGTTGTAACTGAAAATTAACCATCTCATAAAAACCTTTGAAGTTTATTTCTTCCAAGTACTGACCAATTGTTGTTTAACTATTTTTACAAATTTTATAGATCAGACCACTGAACAACATTCCCGTCAAGCTAATATGGACACATACAAAATTATTATAGAATATGTCTTGCTTATTACATGATTTATTTGTCTCAACATTGGTTTTATCATATAAAATTAAGTTATTAGTAGACATAATATTTGTTCCAATAGTATTATTTGTGATGATATATTTATAAGTTATCAGGGATTTTTGAATGGGTCCAATTTTATGGTATTATTATGGTAAGGTGCAGATAGTGAAGTTCTCTGTAGACATTAACAATTGAATGAACTAGATAGCTAAATGTCATAGTGAAATAAAAATAATTCATGTCTGCCAGTGGTTTACAGTCAGTTTATATATGTGTGCCCTTTTTTCCTCTTTTTACCTTTGCCCTTCTCTGCTAGGCTTTAGGTAAAATATTAACAAAATCAATGTGATCCCGTATGTAAATCTCCAGAACAGCCACTAATAGGAAATATTTCCTAAATTTTTCTACTCATCACTTATTTTGCTTCTTATGATGCAGTTTATTCAATCCCCCCTGTCTGTTACCAAAACTTTATATATTGATGAAATCAGTCTTTCAAAAACAGACTTTAATTTGGAGATCCTTTTTCAAATGAATTCTTGCTTTGGAATCTTAATGGCACATACTGTAATGTGAAGTTTACAGATCGACTGCGTTATTTTATTTGAATTGTATGCATTGAATGATTTTGCATATTCCATTTTTCCAAAACCATAAAATACATAAACACCATATTTGATATCACATGTAAGAATGAGAGGTATCTCTTTATTTGGACCCAGCATGATGTTATCAATAGCATCTGTATTTGGTTCCTTATGTATATTACAGCGATGTACAAAAAGTATTCGGTCACTGAGTTTTTTCACTATATATTTCATAGAAAACGACATTTTTTCAAAAAATTAATGTGAAGCCATTTTTTATCCAGTTCTGATATAGTTTTCACTGTTAATTAGATAATTTCATGTAGTTTATTTGGATAATTTTGAATTAATTTTGTAAGTTGTATTTTTAAAGCTTCAATCATTTAAACAGAAAGTTAAATTTTTGTTGTGTAAAATCATTTGTGCAAGTAAAAATATGACGTCATATTTTTTACTTTGTGTTTAAATCATCCGTTCTCTGAATTGACAGTTTAGAAAATATATCCAAGTAAACAATGAAAATTGATTTAATTCTGTTTTTAATGGTGCAAATTTTAAAGAAATCGGATAAGAAATGGCTTCATAATAATTTTTTTTTTAAAATGTGATTTTACATAGAATATATTGTGAAAAAAGAGAGTGACCGAATACTTTTTGTACGTCTCTGTATGTTGATTTGAATTTTCTGTACTCATATACTTGTGTACGTTTACTTCTGTAGATACAAGACATTTTAGTATGTCATCACTTGTTAAGTGAATTGTATGGTTTCACACATTATTTATTGAATAGTAGCTATACAATGTACATATGTACAGTTTTTCCTTGATACTGACAATAACTGCCAATTCTTAAAGATTATATTATGATCTTTTATCTCGCATTATTTTTTGTTTATTTTATTTTCTGCTGGCAGACCACCAAAACAAAGTTTATTGCTCTATAAATATGTACATTTAATGATATAATGTTTTTATAATCTAAATATTTTTACTTTAAGAAATACTGGTATCAAATAAGATTGATTGTTTTATTGAACCCTGTGCAATAATGTATAATGGTATCCTGTTTACATGATTGAACAAGATAAATACTTTTTTATGTGCCATATATTGTTGAGTCTATCCGATACTTGCATTTTTTTTCTATAAATGGACTAAAATTCAAAACTATATGTAATTGAGGAGTAAAAGCTTCTCATGAAAAACTTGATGTCATAAACATTATTATCATAAATTTTAGAAATTAACAGTAAATTTTTCTCCTTGATTATGCTGTAGATCATTCATATTAAGTCCAGCTTTCTTAAGAATTGTCACAGCCGTGTGATATGACTTTTGTTATCAACTGTTTCCTGTTGATATCAACTGCTTCCAGTTCAGGAAGAATAAATTATTAATTCACATCATTGTAGAAATGCAAACTGCAATTTGCAGTGGAAATACTCTTCATGTTTTGACATTGTATTTAAAATCCTTTTAAAAATCCTTTTATGATTAAAAAGAGAAAAAGGAATGAAAGTGTCATGAGAAATTTACCATAATACATCTTTAGTAATGTGGTATAAATTTTTAACAAAAGTTTGGCGCAATAGCTGTCGTAGCTATAAATTAATACCATGTTAGTGAAACTCAATCATTGTGATTGCATGATTACAAAACTGTGATCACTTTGACGTCATTTTAAGGGCATACGATACAGTTACAGGGGAGATAATAACGTTGTTATGCGGAGTGGTAACGTTTTCCCGATTTTCGTGACGTCGCTCAAAACATGATTGTGAATTCGCGGGAAAAGGACAGTATTAGTAACCCACACAAGTTTATTCATTACTGCGAAATGCACTATCAAGGATCTTGTTTACAACACATCTGTCAGATTTATACTAGTGTATATAATGTAAAATTTTTAACAACTTACGCTTTATTATGGTTTTTATTGTATTCACAAATAGGTATTGATTTTACGCTTAAATAAATGTCATATATGGTGGGGGTTCCGTAAAACATTGAAACATAATGATGGGCTGTGCACGTTTCAACTGTAGACATCGTGTTGTGGAAATGTAGAAGTCAATACTATACAAAGTAAAGACACCAGAATTTGTTTGATTTGTTTGATCTTCGAGTCACAAAAGTGGTTTAATATAGTTGGTAAAATGCCCGGTCTAACTTCTGTACAGGTCTTCTAGGATAAAATGTATGTTGTTTTCAATTTCTTTATTTGGTCCCTTAATTACGGCAATTCAGTTTATTACTTCATTGTCCTAATTTCAGTGCTGTGAGAGTTGAATAAAACACTAAATAATGGAACTTGGGAAACTACCTCATGCAAAGGAGACAAAGTTTTCTAGCAGACAAAACTACAAATAACATTGTGATTATTGTTTTGATGGATTTTTAGACACGAGTTACTAGGAACTCATCTTACTCAACCAACGTCATTGTACCGTTAACTGGTACTTGCATATAACTGGTCGAATGCTTTAAACACTCAATTACATAAACGGACATACTATCGTCGTATGTATGGGTCACACGAAGACAGACCACACTTTCAAATATACAAGATCATATAATAATCGTCTTGCACTATGTGAGACCATTACTGGAGATAACAAAAAATTGTAACGTGCAACAAACAATAATAAACAAATATCTGTGATACTGACTTGCGATACTCTGCCTGCAAATAGAACGAAGAAAAAATCGGCGGGTAAATATGACGGACGTTATACCGAGAGAAATACAACGCAATGTCATTTACTGCAAAAATGTTATTGTGTGGTAAATTTTTTACAGTTTTTCTCAAATTTCTTTAAAACTAGCACATGGACCCCCTATTTTCTCCTTGGCTTTCAGAAGAAGGTCACCGAGAGGACCAATTGCCAAATTATGAAGGAAAAATCAATATTCTAACTTTTTATATCTCGATTTCAATCCATGAATATAGCTATAATCTAGCATTACATATACAAAAACATCAAATATGGGATATATTGGATGTTGTTAATGTGTTTTATCATAATCCCATTTAAAGGCGATAAAATGAGAAATACAAATAAAAAAAACAGAACTAAAATAGCCCAAGTACTTTGAAAGATTCAAAGATTTTAAAATATCCATGAAAAACGCAAATTACTGGGTTTTACCCCAAAATTAGCGATTTTCAACGTTAAATATCTCAAAAAGTAAGTCATGAATGTATGTTTTTCTTTTCATATTTGGAATCCTCATATCAAAATTCACATTATATCGGATTTTAGTGAAAAAATCAATATGGGATCTATACTGTATCGTATGCCCTTAATTTGCTCCCATCTTGTCCTGTCCACATGGTAGTTAATGTGAACTCCAGTTAAAATTCCAATTCGTATCATTTAATGAAGAGGTTTCATTGAAGTGAATTGATGAAAGTGAATTAGTCAATTGGAATTCGAATGTGCATTCTTATATTATAATAAAAAAAACTGAAGTGTGGAATCTATTAGAATTTTAATTTGTGTGAATTTTAGATCTATGAAATAGGGGATGTTTTTTCCAGTTTTGAAACATGATAAATATATTATATTATCATATACTTAGTGAAGTTATGATTAAAATTTTACCCCTCAATAAAACCAGATGATTTCAACTAAAATTGACGAAGCAGGTTGATATGACATTGTTATCAATTGGTTCCAGTATAGCATGCCTTTCCATCAGTACTCGAAGCTTTATCATGCACAAGTTTGTGTATTTCTGTAAAAACGATAAACATTGCACACGATATAATCAAAAATAAAGAACAATAACAAAATACTAATACTAATACTTCATTTTATAAGCATGAAGATAATTTTCAGCTGAAAACTTCCTATACAGTTGAAATATATGATAAAAATATCATTACATGTCATTTTATCACGTCCTACATCAGCCCTTGGTCATAAAATCATCCCTCAAGCCTGATGACTCTCAGGCTGATATTAAGACCATAGGCTGATCAAGAGTGTGATATGAAAATGCCATGTAATAATCTATAATTATACCATTTTTCATATCAGACTCTCTATCAGCCTATGGTCAAAATCATCCCTCCAGCATGTCGGCTCTCGGGCTGATTTATATTGACCTAGGGCTGATAATGGGTCTGATATGAAAAATGCTATATTATTGTCTATACTTAAATGAATGTTATAATTGTCTGATCTCATGTTTTATCAGCATTTTTGGTGGAATGATGCATGTGAATATATTAATCTTTTAACAATTTGAGTAGCCAAACTCATTTTTGCAAGTATGTTTGGCTTACTCAACATCATTGTTGATGGCAGAATCTGAATTTTGGACTTTTTCCATTTTAGATTTATCACACAATGTACTATAAAATACTGATTTGTATCGTCTTAGTTGTCTCCCATGTTTCTGAATGGTAGACCCTATAATGATCGCTAGAAAAGTTGTATTGTTTGAGTTATCTTCCGTGTCATGAGATTTTATGTTTTACTAAATCTCATTAATTCATAATTGAAATATATATGTTAATTGTATTGTTATGAGTCAGAATGATAGTGACTGTACTTGTTTTAAGTTATGTCATATTATGAAAATTAGACACATCTATCCATTAGCCCCCTCCCTTACAAATGCCAACTTCCTAACTGTTGATGTAGTATTTTATTTATTTATTATATCCCCACTCAATGAGTGTTTATGTAGTACTTTTTCAGTTATTCTTAATTGTCCCTCTCAATAAAAGTCAATAAATTGTCCTGGAAGGTATGGCCTTGTCAGAAAGTAGTTACTGATGAACTTCAGGTGTGCTATTCCATTAGTTTTTGATTGTATTGTTTCTCTTGCATCTTTGGATTGTAATAAGCTCTGTAAGTCTGGTCATGTGACCTCTGAGAATATACATTGTTAATGGGTACCATTTGCCTATGTAGTACATGTACTATGAATTATTGTTGGATTTTCAATTCAAAGTTCATATTAAGTGTGGGATTCATTTTCTCTGAACCACAATATTTTATTCTTCAAGAATTATACACTTATACTGAAATTAAACAAAATAATGAATTTTCTCAGTAACGTCAAGTGAAGTTTATCGCAGAAGTTAGATAGTCAGATTAGGGTTTTAGTGCATTATATATAAGGGTTCTGGACTTTGAAAGTGAAAGTAGAAAGAGACTTTCACACCCTATATAATTACTAATACTGTATGAATAAAGATTAAAGAACAAGACATATTTAATTTATGGTTGTAACCTCAAAATAACAAAATTTCTACGTTTTGTTGATGAAAATACTAGACTGATATTATTGATGAAGTACTGTAGTAAAGATATACATTGTATAACGTAAGATCTTAAATGAAATGTAAATCTGATCAATGTGAAGTCATATAATAGGGCATCTTAAGTATAAATCATTAGTGGAAATTTTATTCACTTAACAAGAAAATAAAGGAAAAAATTATAAAATAGTTTGTATGTGGATGATAATATGTGAAAATTTCCAAACAAAAACTCAGACATGATTTATATATTGCCAGACAATCTCATTAATTACCTCAACTAAGCAGACAATCTATACATTGAAATGGATTTAAAAGATCTCCATGTTTTGGGTTGAATGTTTAACCAATTGCACAAAAGATTTATAGTTTTGATTTTTTTAAACTGTTCATAAGATACACAGTTAAGGCTGCATTGTTCATTGATTATAAGAATTGCAACAATTCAAGCAACAATATTGCATGTGGTTTATTCTTGATAAATGTATTTTATTTTCTTCAAGTCTATATAGATCAGCATTATATTTCTCCTTCCAGAAAAAGAGCTGCCAATTCTATGTTAAGGTGTCTGCACGGTATTACTTTGCTATAATAGAATTTTGTTAATTTTTCTGTGTTGAAAGATTACTGTTTTATTTTTCAAAGTATAAAATAAAATTTGGGTATCATTGGCCATAAGTGCAAAAACTGAAATTGAAAATTTTACATAGAAATGATAGGGAAAATCACTACATCCATGGTAACTATTAAATTCTAATATAGATTTTGTTCATACTTTTCATGGATTTTAGAATCATTTTATTGCATATAAAATATAAAAAAAGGGAGTCAACATTGAAATAAGAGAGATAAACTGTGAAAAATTAATTTCTCGAGCGTATCTGTAGGAAATTCTTTTATTAAGTTATCTCCCTTGTATTATTTCTGTCTTCCTTTGATCCCTAAACAGATTTACATCTTGTGTATTTGGTTCGTCTTTTTTAACGAAAATATTGTAAAAGGGACAAGGAACAAAGATTTCAATTACTCTGGATCTCTCTCTATATTTTATAATTATTTTGTTAACTTTCTAAATGAATGAAATCTAAATGAATAAATATTAGACAAAAATGGCAGAATAATACCACAGATGCCTTAAATGTGATAGTATTAAATGCAAAGGAGAAATATTTTTAATCCTACCTCAGGACATCAGTTTGACATTCCATTATTCTATTAATTATTTAAAATTTCAGTCAACTATTCGGGATCTAAAGCAAAAATTTGATTTTCTAATGGAGTAATTTGAAAATCCTGAATGTCAGAAAAAAATTAACTCATAAGAGATAAATGATTTGAAGCAGATTTATACAGTTAGATTAGCTAGAAAATTATTTATTACACAAAATTTATTGAAAATATAAACTTTAATGCTTCATGAGTAAATTTTCCAATAGAGACAAAATCTGTAGTTCCTGAATTTCTGCAAAAATAGCAACACATCTACTAGAAAAAATGTCTCTGTATAGCATTGCAGTATTTTTTGCATGTATTATTTTTATGTGTTTTTGTTTTGTTTTTGTGAACTTTGTTGGGAAATTAGTTTTTTCTGTTGGAGTTATACTTACCAACTAGAATGAGATTAAAATCATACATAGGTTTTATTTTGTTAAATGAAATTAATATAGTACTTCCCCCATGCTCTTTACTGGATATTTGTATGTTGTTTGTACATGTGTATCATCAGAAATAATAAGAAATGGAAAATGCATATATTGTATAAATGTATGCTGTGAAATCAGTTTTAAAAATTATTTTGTCTTGACATAATGCAAAGAATATAAAATATGTTTGAGATGTCAAAGTATGTACCTGAGGTTGCTGAAAAAATCATTGATGTATTGAACCCCAACAAATGTGATAATTATACTCTTTGTGTGTGAAGTTCTATAACTTACCAATAATTACAGATTACAATTTGTCATCCCTCATGGTATTTTTATCAATAATTTTTATGGAGAATGTGTACTCTCAACTTAGATTTTGATGTAGGTTGATAAATGCTGGTAGAGTATTAGTCATTAATTTACAATCAGCATGTTTTAAAACCCATCATATTACAGTCATGGTTTATATGGCAGGTATCCTTGACCAAATTTTTGTTTGGCAGTCATCTCAGGAACCATTGAGCAAATTGAAACCACACATGACCTGAAGTATACAGTATGTGTCTGATTTCAATTTTGTACATGATACTAAACAACAAGATGATTGGGACTATTCCATTGAAAAATACATGGACTTAGGGAAAGCACTTTAAATCACTTCTGTGGATGGGTAACTTGTATTGAAAAGGGAATAGATTTGTCTGAAATTTTCCAAAGCTGCTGTATTTACTGCATTTTCAAAGTGCCTTCCCTGGTTGTCATGTATATTTTAATGAAACTGCCCTTAGAAAGTATTGGGATGTGTTGTACACTTCATATTTTATAGACCATATTATTTCATATTGAATGGAAGATGTTAACAGTGTTGAAATAAAATTATCCGAGTTTTACTTGTATTGTTCAATGAATTGTCTTTATTGATGTCAACTTTACCGTTTTTCAATGAAATCTTTAATGAACAATAAAGAAGATTTAATGAAAACAAAGATAAATATTGTTGTAAATCTTCTATCAATAATCTTAAGATATATAAAAATATATATAATACACAAAATCTTCACATGATACAAATTAGAGAACACTTTAAAATTTTATAGCCAAAATTCAATCAAAATATTGAATTTATCTTTGATATGATATCTATTTTGTGAATGTCATTGTAATTAACAAATGTTCTTATTTTGATACCCTCACCAAACTGAGTTGGGGAGGGGATATTGTGTCTCACTTATTTTTCCATTCATTTGTCTGTTTGTCTGTTCAACCATCACAAAGTAAAATGTATCTTTTGTAACACAAGTCATAGATTGATGAGAATTGTCTATAGATGCATTTTGGATAGTACCTAATGTTGCTATAAAGATTGGGTCACATTGACATATGTTTTGTATATAAGTGAGACTGGTTTATGTTAAAGTCTAGATATCAGATACTAGAGCAGGTAAATATTAAGTCACATTGGCCTATATTTCATGCATGAGTCAATGTTTAAAGTCATTGTTAAATCTAGGATCTGAGATACTAGAGCAGGTCATTCTTCATAAGAATAATATTTTGTAATTAGATGTGTCTTGGATAGTAAAGAGGTTAGTGATAAAAAATTGGTCACTTTGACCTATAGTTCATGCATAGAGTTTGTCTCTCCTGTGGCATGTAGGTCGTAAAAATGATTCCTAGTGGGACAGATGCATGCTACTATATACCTTTCAGATATGGTGTACTTTTTCTTGAGGGATTTTTTTATATATGGGTGCACTATCATACTTTAAAATTTTGGCATTTTATTTTTGGTAATTTCAAATTTGTTTTCTGACAACCTGATTATTGAGCCCACATCTCATGATTTTATTCTGCCAAGTTTTCCTACTTTTGACTCGATGAGTGCCCTGTGGTTGTTTAAATGTTGTGGTCGTCTTCTATTAGTCTTTTTGTCAGGCAACGGATGGCAGCAGTTGTTAGAACCCTTTGCCAGTTAACTGTATGTTTGTTGACGATCCCGCATCCATTAGTAAAAATAACATGGATGTAGCGTTGCTCGACATCTAGCAATGAATTCTGCTTGAACCGGTGCTAGGGCCGTCTTGGACCTACTATGAGGTATGAACATTTTTAAAGGCCTGGTGATAACTTCAAGATGAAGAACAACAATAAAAGCGTTGTTCAATGCTTAAATTTCCTATGTTGTCTCATTTTCGTTTATTCCATATCCCGTCTTCTGTTTCTGCGTTTTAGTAACACCCATATCCCTTCATGGCTTAGGAATGACTTTGGTTTAACCAAAGTTTTTTACATCACCTTGCAATGCCAGGGTCACATTGCATCTGTTGTACATCTGTCTGTTGTAAACTTTTCCTTTCAAGAACTTCTTCTTGAATACAATTGAATGGATTTGAACCAAACTTGGCAAGAATGGTGCTTATTGATGCTGACCAAGTGTTGTTAATTTCGTGCCAATCTTTTAATCAACATGGACGCCAGCGGGAAACTTAATTTTAACATTGAACCCTATGGGAAAATGTATTCAATAATCTTCTAGAGAACTGATGGATGAACTTAAACCAAACATGACGTGAATGATACTTCTGATGGGCTGATCAAATGTTGTCGCTAATGTGCCGATCCATCATGGCTACTAGCGGTGAACTTAGAAAAACATGTTTCCCTATGGGAAACATACACATATCAACTATAGAACCGCTGAAGCTAGGGGTTTGAACAAACCATGGCATAAATGTTACTAATGAACTGCTGACCATGTGTTGTTATTTTTTACATCTGTTATACAACATGGCTGCCAGCAGGAAACTTAGTTTAATATCAAAACTCTATGGGAAATGCATACATAGATGTTTTCTTACCCAGAGACAATAAAAGCGTTGTTCCATTGCTTGGATTACCATGTATTTGAAGAGACTTTGTCTCATGTGTATTTACTCCACATCCTTCAATTGTTTATTAATTATACCCCTCGCTTTGAAGGAGGTATATAGTGTTCATGGTGCCCATCTGTCTTTTTGTTCCCAAGAAGCTGGAATCCTCTACTCCTCCTAAACCACTAATTGGAATTTCATGGAACTTATGCAGGAGCTTAATTATATATTAAAGATGTGCACTACACATTTTGTTTTCAAATAATTGTCTTTTTTTCAGATTTTTGACATATTTTTGGCCTTGCAATTGTAGTTCTATGCCAACCATATGGTGAACACCCGTTATCCACTACTCCCCCCGACCACAGATCAGAACTTAATGAAAGTTATACAGGAGCTTAATAACATATTACAGATGTGCACTATGTACATTTTAGCTGAGTTGCAACAAAGTTGCTTGAGGGCAGGCATCAAACATTGGTTTCCGGATGATAACTCAAAAAGTTAACATCCAATTGGAATGAAACTTGGATATATTGTTGGTTACCAGAAGGAGAGGAACCCTATTGATTTTGGACAAAGTAGGTCAAAGGTCAAGGTCATAGTGACCCAAAATAGACTGATAATTTCAGAAAAATTTGGATTCTGGATGAAAACTCAAAAAGTTTACATCCAATAGAAATGAAACTTGGATATATTGTTGGATAAAAGGAGGGGAGGAACCCTATAGATTTTGGAGTAAGTAGGCCAAAGGTCAAGGTCACAGTGACCAAAAATAGACAAAAATTTCAACAAAAAAATTGGTTTCAGGATAATAACTCAAAAAGTTTTCATCAAATTGAAATGAAACTTGAATATGATATTAGATACTAAAAGGGAAGGAACCCTATCGATTTTGGAGAAAGTAGGTCAAAGGTCAAGGTCCCAGTGACCGAAAATAGATTGAAAATTTCAGAAAAGGTTGGTTTCCAGATGATAACTTTAAAAGTATACATCCAATTGAAATGAAATTTGGAAATCTTGTTGGATACCAAGAGGGGAGGAGCCCT
>MJUU01024183.1:7600-58418 GCA_002080025.1 Modiolus philippinarum
AGGTGAAATAACATGCAAACATGTTTTTTACTTAATATACAGTTCAACAAAAGGCCATCCCTCCATATCTCTTATTTTTTCTTTATATGTAATTGGCATGTCTTGTCAGTTTCCATGGCAATCACAATTTGAAATTGACAGATAACAATTATTTTTAGTAATCAACATGAAAAGTAGTTATTATCAATAGATATTGAAGTAATTATGGTCAGGTAGGATTTTGAACCTGAGAAAAAACTCTCCATGACCCTAGGTATAGCATATTAATTTGTATTTACTGGTGCTGTGCATACTGTGCATATAAAGTATATATTGAGTGATGAGACGACTTGTTAAATTTGGTGTCTGGTCCAAGTTTGATATCTTTTGATGATTATTTCATTTTTTTGTCCTTAAATTAGCAGTCAACCAGTCACTGGGCATATCGGTAAACCACTGCTTGTCTGTCTGTCTGTTCACCTGTCTGCTTTACATCTCTGCAGACATGTATGTTTAATGATATTTTTGTTTTTGTGTATGATTTGTTATTATTTAATCATGTATGTTTGTATTGTCATATGTCCCATTGAGGGCCCTTGATTGGTTAATAAAGAACTTTGAACTTTGTATCAAAGATGTGTATGTGGAAAAAAATAGATATTTTGCAGTTTTATAATTGTACAACATAAGGGGGCAGAGTGGGTCTTATCCCCTAATCCTGCCTTAATGCCAAATCTTAAGATCAAGAACTGAGAAGGAACTAAAAAGTTGATGAAATTCCGAATCTCAGTGCATTTATTCTTCCAAGTTCCAGGCTTAAATTATAGAAGTTGTGTATTCACGAGCTTGCAAACTTTCAATCCCTGTATCCAGGAAAATCCCTCCCCCCAACATAATGCCTGTAGTTCTTTGTTGTAGTAAGGATTAAGAATTCATGTCATTTTATAAATATTTTTGCTCCTTGTATGTCAAAATCTATATGTGGCCAGGTACAAGACCTACACCTGTTTGTCACATCGATCCCCATTTTTCCAGTGGCCATCAAATAACCTTTCCCCATACCCAGCATTCATTGTATATTTTAAGTATGTTCTAATGTGGACATTATTGAGTGAATGGTCACCAATCAATCATATTTTGTTATTTTTTTTCACAGGTATTTGAGCTGACAGATTTCAACAAGAAACACAAAAGTATAAGTTTTAAACCATTCAACTTTGCCTGTATACTTAAGTTGTCAAAGGCTCAACTACAGGAAAAAGCATTTAAGGTAAGCAGTCATTTTTCCTATAAAAGCAGCATTTTTGTGATAAAACAATTGTTACCATGCATGACAATGTAAATTAAACTCAAAAGGCAGCCATGCGCTCATTCAGTTTTGGTTTCCATATTCTACTATTTCTGTTCTATAGAAGAAACGAAGGATCATGCATTCGATCTAATGCATTTTAATGAGCATAAGGCTCATTAAAACATCAGGTAATCTTCATTGTGTAGGAAATTCTTTTCTCACTAAAAAGACAAGCCAGTTCCGGTTTTAAGGGGTACAAGAAATTCTTGTCTTGTACCCCCTGGTACAAGACGGAAAATTACTAAGACACTAATTCTGACGTCACTGAGGTCGCCTTAAAAGGAACGTCATATGTCAAGTACCATCTGGTGATACACAAAATATATTTTATGGTTATAAAAGTGAAAAAAATTATCAAACACCGTTGAAAATGCAAGATTTAGAAATCTCAGACACCCTTGGGTAAGATTTCAATGGTTCTCTGACTCGGTAAGTCTCGTCAGAGAAATATTGAAATCTGACCCTTTGGTGTCTGAGATTTGTTGATCTTGTACTTTCACAGGTGTTAGATACTTATATTCTGCCAGTTTTGCTGTGCTAAAATCGATCAGAAAATAAATTTTAGATACCACACTCTTTCAAGAACCTATGTCTTAGAAGACTACTCTAAAAATTATGGAACTCTAGTCACTGTCAATGAAAAAAGTCTTTACATTGATTTGAAAACCTTCAGAGTTTAAATAATTTATGTAATGATTTTGCCACTTCAAGCTCTGATTATGGAAAGTGTTAGAAGGGAGACAAATCTTTCTTATTTTTGTTTCTTCTAGGATGGAATCATAGACCAGTTGTATGAACTGTTTATGGACCATTTAAATATTCATAGCCACAAAATTGGTTTTCCTGAACTAGCATTACCAGCCATAATTCAGGTAAGGAATTGATCAGAGCATTTTCAGCAACTATCTAGATACACATCAGTTGGCTTCTGCATACTGCTGTAAACTGTGAAATTTTTACGGCAGTATTGTTTTGAGCGATCTTCAAGTTCTAAATGGAAGCGCGAAAATAAAACAGCCCAAATATACTTGTCTTTTATTGAAGACAATGGTCAACAATTTGGCAGTGCGAATTCAAAACTAAAATCCTGTCTATTTACTGCAAAATAAAGACAGGGCGAAAATTTTCAGGTTTACAGTATTATATGTTGGTATTTCAGCTGATACTATATGCTAGAATATCTTCCCAATACAGGGACTTCACAAAAAAATGAAGGATGAAGAACAACAATAAAAGCATTTCATTGCTTGGTTTAATCATGTATTTGCAGAGACTTTGTCTCATGTGCATTTACTCCATTTCATTGTTAATTTGTGACAAACCAGAAAACTACCATACTCCAAGTATATGAAGAGGAATGCTTGAGAAAACATGCCTCCACATTGTAAGCACACCTTGCCTGAATGGCCATTTGAGCTTTTGCCATCTTTGTGTCCGCCGTCTGTCCATCATCATTTTAAAAAATCTTCTCATCTGAAACTGCTTCAAATATTGAACATGCTTAGTCAGAATCATAATCAGTGCAAGTTTTCAAATTTTTGTTCCATAAGTCAAGAGGACAAAATGATATGGCTGCCATTACTAAAAATATAATATATGCAAGTAAATTGCTTATTTTTGCAAATAACAAAAAAAAAAAAAAAAAAAAAAAAAAAAACGGTAATTGCCTTGTTTTTTGGAAAATATTTATTATTTATAGAGATAGAGGTTAAGTTTGAATTGCAAAATTCCACAAATTTTCAGCTTATCAAGGAGTACAATTTCTACATATTTCTGGCAGGTTTGCAACTCTTCCAAGATGGCTACCACTAGGGAACATAGTTTAACATTGAACCCTATTGGAAAAGCATTCATAGATCTTTTCCTCTGAAACTACTTGAACAATTTTGATTAAATTTGAACATAATAGTTCTTTGTAGATCCCTTCAAAGTTTGTGATTTTTTTGTTCATTCTTCATCTAAGAAGGCCATCCTTTGACATAGGATCCTATTGGAATTGCATTAAAAATCGTCTGCTGAAACTGACTGAACAGTTTTAAGTAAATTTGATCATAATAGTCATTGAGTGGTCCCCTTCAAAGTTGTGATTTTTGTTCATACATCATTCAAGATGGTCACCAGTTGGTATCATACTTTAAAACAGAACCCTTTGGGAAATGCATTCATAGATGATCTCATCTGAAACCTCTCAACATTTAATATAAACAAATTTTATCAGCCCCAGGACAACTGCAAGAGGGTAGTACCCATGGGAAAAGCATCAATGAAATTTTCCTCTGTGACTACAAGACAAATTAGAACAAACTTGGTTGCAATAGTTTTTTGATCATCCCTTTAAAAAAGTTATCTTGATCATATGTACGGTATATCAGGATATTTTTGTGTGTTTTTAACTTTCACTATGTTGCGGCTGATAGTCTAGAACAAAAATTAGCCTCAGTGTAAATTTCACTGCTTTTTTAAATGCATTAGATAAAATAGTTAAAGGCAAATTTTAAACACACCGAATAAATCCATGCCTTGTTTAACACCCAAATCGCGAACAAAAGCCATCACGAAAATTTCTGGATATATGGTGTATGTAAACAAATGAGGCAGCCATAGACCATCATTATATCACAAAGGACTGTATATCCTGTTGGATTATAGAAAGGCATCGGTCCAGGTGAGCAATACAGGGTCTTTTTATTCAAATAACTTCTTATTTCAAACATTTGTTTAGAGATTTTATTGTATATTTCAGCTAAAAGAATTTTTGAAGAAATGTAAGATAGCTAATTACTGTAAACAAATTAAACAGATATTGGATAAAACGCAAGACACAGCCAAATTTATCACAGACAGACGGAAAACTGTGTCATTTAGTTTATCTGATGACAAAGCTATAGTAAGTTTATATAGACTAAGTAAGACTGCCTTTTTTCACAAGTTAAGAATAGAAATGCTAAATTTTCACATAGGTGCTTCCATGTATAGTTTCAGTTTCTCTGCTTTTTACAAGGTCATTGTCAGCTATGGCAATCAAAGCATTAAATTTTGAACATGCATATTGCTCTCATAAATATTATTATTATTGTGCTTCATGACAGTTTCAGTGACAAGGAGATGTCAGTCCCATTTGGAAATGAGACACCCAGTAGATTATATTTTAAATGTTGATTGTGGTCTTATAGTTTTCATAACGAGAAAGAATTGTATATTGTTGGATATCAACTAGAGTTATGTAATTTCAATATATAATAAACAAGCCTTTGGCGAGTTTATTATTTTGAAATTGAATAACAAGAGTTGATATCCAGAGATATACGATTCTTTTGAGTTATTAAAACTATTTCTCTTATGATTTTCAGAAATAAATGCAGTGAATGTCGGTGCTGAACTGCTAATAACAACACCATTACTAGGCAATGTTAATCTTGGCAAACCAGATCTCGCAGATGTCCAAAAGATACGTCAAAAAAGTGATAACACATCATGCGTGATGTGCTATTTTTGTCCCTCAAACAATGAAATTCACAGGAAAGAGATTCAATTAGTTCATATCTAACTCCAGCTTGAAAGTCTTGTTGTGTACCCAAAATAAAATCTATTTGTGCAAGGAATAGGTAATGAGGTTGAATCATAAGAGAAAGTGCAATTAACTTACTTACAAAGAGAGGTAGTTTTTATACAACCGCAAAAATTTTGCGGTCGTATTATGTTATGGCGCAGTCGTCGGTGTCGGCGTCGGCGTCGGCGTCTGTGGCCAGCATAACTTTGTTTCTAGTGGACGGATCATCTTCAAATTTCAGGATGTGGTTTCTTGGCATAATGGCTATCCCGGGTTTTAATTTCGGGTTTATGGCCCCACCCGTTTCAGAAAAAGGGGCCAAAAAGGGGTAAAATTGGGTATTTTTGTGTTTGTGGACAGCATAACTTTGGTTCCAGTGAACAGATCATTTTCAAATTTTAGTATGATGTTTCTTGGCACATGCTTTAGCCGGGGCTATAATTTTATGTTCCTGGCCCTGCCCATTTTAGAAAAAGGGGCCAAAAGGGGTTAAATTGGTTGTTTTCACATATTTGACTGTAGAATCTTTATTATTTATCGGATTTTGATGGGGTTTCTTTCAGTAAACTCCTTAGAAAATTTCCAATCTGGAGTATGCGAATGGATTTCAAGTGGCATGTACCGTTCACGAGATAAATGGGGCCCAAAAGGGGCGAATTTCAAAAATTTCATTTTTTTATTTTTAGTCCGATTTTGATGCAATTTTTTCCAAAGGATTCCTAATGAAAAATTATCATAGCACTCTACTATTAGATTTTTGGTAACTTGTTTCCTTACCCAGCTATGAGGGGCCGAAGGGGGCCAAAATCGTAAATTTACAGACAACCAAAAAATTGTATTTTTCATCGGATTTCGATGGGATTTTTTTCTTTGGATTCCTCTTGATGTAAGCTTTCAGTCCTATGTCAACGGATTTGGCGTAGCTCTTACCGTTTCCGAGCTATGAGGGGCTGAAGGGGCCAAAATTGTAAATTTACAGATAACCTAAAATTTTTATTTTTCGTCGGATGTCGATGGGATTTTTTTCTTTGGATTCCTCTTGATGTAAGCTTTCAGTTATATGTTAGCGGATTTGGCGTAGCTCTTACTGTTTCCGAGCTATGAGGGGCCGATGGGGGCCAAAATCGTAAATTTACAGATAATCTAAAAAATTTATTTTTCGTCAGATTTCGATGGGATTTTTTTCTTTGGATTCTACTTGATGTAAGCTTTCAGAAGTATTGCAACGGATTTGACGTAGCTCTTGCTGTTCCTGAGCTATGAGGGGCCGAAGGGGGCCAAAATCGTAAATTTACAGATTACCTTAAATTTATTTTTCATCGCATTTCAATGGGATTTTTTTCTTCTTTCAGCATCATGTCAATGGATTGGGCGTAGCTCTTACCGTTTCTGAGCTATAGAGGGTCAAAGAGGAATCATAAGGAGTCATAAGGGCTAATTTTTATTTTCCCTAGTTTGTGTCCAGCTAATTACTTGGTCAGTCTCCTTTTTGCGTCCATCTAATTATTGTGTCAAGCTCTTTCCTATGTCCATACTCACTTTAAATTACACTTTTTCAAATTTCAGTGGACGACATGCTGCGGTCATATCATGCTGTGCTCGGCGTAGCCCTTTATTCAAAATAGATTACAGAAATTATGTATTTTTATCATGATGTTAAAGTGAAACTACACCTTTTTTCCATAATTACATATGTGATAAAGAATGTTATTCTATATCAATTGGTGAAAACCCGACCTCGATCTGCGAAGTGGTTTTAGAGAAATATGAGTTTTTGTATTATAATTTTCTCAAATCTGGATCACTTCCGGTATCTCAATACGTCATAGATACTTTCACCACGTGTTAATCACATGGTTGCTTTTGAACCGTTTGATTGGACAAAAAATTCGTATCATTAACCATACTGTTAAAGATCACTACGATGTACCAACTATTGCAATTGAAAGTGTGCATTCAAAATGCAGTTACAAAAAACTTCGTTTTATTCCCTTTTTGCATATTATTCATTTATCTACTTTAAATATCCACAATGATGCATCCGAAATGTCTACAAAATCCCAATGAAATGTGTTTTTCTTCGTCTGTATTTAAAAGATGGAATTTGTTGCCATAAAATAATTACACAAAAATATAACAAAAAACACCAGGTAACATTTGTGATATTGCCTCGGGCGTTTGAAACCTTTGATGTAAACGGTCACCAAAAGTCGTTTATTGCTACTTTCGTTAATTGGATAATTGGTCACATGTCACCTTGCAGGTGTGAAAAACATTGATGATTTGAGAGAAATCGTTTACCTGTTATGTTTCTGAATAAAATGAAATACACATCGAGTCGATGAAAACAGAAAATAAATAAATAAATAAAACTTTATAGAAGAATTAAAATAGATAAGAACTAGCTAATTTTCAACATGCCATTTTTAATCAAAATGTCCTTGATTAAAAAAAAAATCAGACTTTGCTCACGAAAATTCTCTTTTTGAACTGAACGAAATTTTTAAGCTTTGATGGGAGGATAGGACTGGTAAATAAGATGAAAATCGTATCGATAACCAAAATCGTCTTTGCATTCTGTATTTTTGACCGATTACAGACCACAAAATCAAATTAAAATCTGTCAATTTAGTAATTAGTAATGTTTTGTTTGCAAGTTTTCATGAAGAGCGTCTTCTACTAGAAACTATTGTGCCCTCGATTTTGTAACATTTCGATCGCCTATCAATGTATTCGTTTTATTTTATTTTTTCACATCCACAATGAAAGTTTACAAAGACAACGTATGGTAGCTTCTCCAATACCTAAAGTTTTGTGAATTATTTCACAGAAACAAACATCAATTGACTGTCGGTATCCAGAATGACTTAGTTGTGTATTCAAATCATGTGTCACCTGGCTGACACACATGTCACCTGGCAGACAAACAACATGTAAAACAGACAGTACACCCATTTAATGACAATTCAATAACTCTCTTGTATTTAGGGGACGACCATTTGATTTTCAGGGGAGGGCTTGGGCGATTTTGCCTAGAATATTTATTTTCACAAAAATCTCGGACAAATTATTTATTTTCACTAAATGTCATATCAAATTATTTATTTGCATTTGCAACAAAAAAATTATTCTGCAAATCGAAATTAAATTATTTATTTTCGTGGTAAGTCGGATTATAATATTTATTTTCACTGGCATCAAGATTTAATTAGTAAAATGTTAAAAAAAAAAAACGTATGCAAAAATGGGATTTTACATCATGCACATTACAGCTGTTGTATATTTCTATGCCGCTTTTACAGCCTACAGCCTTTATGCAGTTTTCTTGTAAATCAACAAAGCAAGCTATGCATTAGCAGATCGTTGTAAACTAGAACATATTTTAATACACCTGACTCTAATTTTATTGGACATAAGATGCAACTACGACCAGTTTGCCAAAAGTTGTTTTTTTGTTTTGTTTTTTGTTTTGTTTTGTTTTTTTTGTTGTTTTTTGTTTTACCTTGCAGATCACTAGGGCAGCTGTTTCATAAATGTTATTTACGCATTTGACTTAAAAAAAAACGAAATTTTCATTCAGTCGGCTTTTGCCTAAGAAATCTTCACGATTGGCGAATTATGCTATTGTAATACACTACATGGACAAAATATAATCTCCGACCAAAATATGCAATAATTATTGCTTACATAATTGGTTCTTACGGATATTATTAATACATGCTTGTTCCGAGGTAGGTCAATGCTTTATATTACTTTTCCTTGCGAAAAAAATCACGGGAACAGACTTCAAATGTGTATGGACTTATGAATTGTCCATCATAATTACCTGAACTTCCAAAAGACACCTGTTGTATATTCCGTTAATCAAATATCTCCGATAAGCAGGTGACCTATACAACATGGCTCGTGCCAGCGTGTGGCTATTTGACACACAATATACAATCTTGTCATCTGACACAATTTACAATCGTTTTAAACATATCAGTCTGTTTTTATTAAAAAGGACGAAATTATTTCTGCATCTGGTAAAATATGCATGCATTATGATTGATTCTGTCAAATTAAATTTATTCCTAAAGAGAGACATATATTTTATGTTTCTCTGACTAAAACGAGGAAAATATATACATTGAAAATACTCAACTTGGCTTAAATAAAAATCATGCTATTTGACATAATTGTGTAGTAGAAATGCTGTCTTACTGGCCATTGTAGTTTATTTCATTTTCTATATATTTCGGTTATTAGTTATTCATTACTGACCATTCGTCGATCTGTTCAAAATGGCTGTCCCAACAACGATAAAATTTCAATTTTGTATTCGCTTTTAGTACTTTATCTGTCAAAATATAATATTAATATCGGAGTATTATGAATATTTAATGCATGAAGAACAACATATCAAATTTTCATTTTTGAGTGTAGTTTCACTTTAAGGAGATAACTCTTTTTTTATTTAGTTCATGAACACATGAAGAAATTCAGAATTAATTAATGAAGGGTAAAAATATTTTAATAATAGCTGGATGTGTTTTTAATCCTCAATTTGCAAAAGTTCAGTCATATCTACTTTTGTAACCTTTTTTAACAATAATTTGAAAAGGTCGTTGTATACTGTAAACGTAGTAATTTTCGTGGTGTACTAATTTTCGCTGTTGACAAAAGAATTCGAAAATTAGTACCCACGAATATCTCAGAAACAATGAGAAGGTACTAAGGGCCTTTCCAGGTAAAAATGTACAGGGGGCAGGAACAAAAGTCAAAATTTAGGGTACCACCATCATAATTTTAATTTTGAAGGTGGTTGGCCACCTTATTGCCAAGACCGGTTCCAAAGAATGCACTACAGCTAATGCTTTTTATATAATATACTTCAAACTGCTATGAGCTATGGCTATTTAAGTGATCAAAAAAGCAAAATACCCACTAATAACGTAGTTTTTGGTGAAACAATTTCATAGATCTCGTTTAATGCCACATAATTACAAGGACTCTGTTGCAGCGTAATGAACATACAGTCTTTAGAAATTTGTGTAAATCGGCTATGTGTATTAATTTTTGTTGCAGCCGAATCTTGTTGATATTATCAGTTTCTTGCAAATAATCAACTACTAGTATGCGACAATTGCTTTATGTAATGAATGAATGATATTCTAATGTTTATCTATTTTTGATATCGCTGTATAAGTATATATATTGTCTTTCCATGAGAGGAACACGCTGTTTTGTTTACAAGTGTACACGCATGCGCATAGTTTGGTTTTAATTGTTACTTGTTACTTGTCTTGTAATTCTTCCAGCGTTAGAGCACTGCACATGGCAGAATAAAAATATCTTATACACATGCGATTTCTCATTAAAAAATTTTAAAACACACTATAACATAGCACCCGCAACCTTAAAAGCGAACAATGGCTTTATTTACGTAAAGCATAATATATTCGGAACTTTTCTTTAAAGAGCGGGAAAATTTGAACTATAAGCAGTCATGTAGGATAAAAAAACAAAATATGTGTTGCGAAACAGCTCTAAAGGACAATAACAAAATAACGAGATACATGAGTATGTGAGCTGTTAAAAGGGATGAATTTATAATCTAAAATACGACCTAAAGCACAAAAAAACATGGCAAAATTAAAGAATAGAAACAATAAAAAGGTCGACCGATATATTTCGACAAATCTGTCGTCTACGAGTGGGTCGTAATGAATGAAGTAGTAGTTAAAAAATAATATGTTGTTACAGGTAAAACATCTTTGACATTGTGTGTACAGTGTTTAAAAATAATGTATATGATACAGGTAAAAATCTTTGATATTATATGTACACTATTAGCAACATTATCAACATTCCAGCCACTGAGAACATACGACATCGAGACTCATTAGTCATAGAATGATTGTTTTACGTTTAAACCCCTGGGTTTTAAAGTGCCTAGTCTGAAAATAATCCGTTGTTCCAACGTACATCTATTGTCTTGGCCTCCATGTAATTTTATTAGCACTGTTACTTGCATATCTTGTGGGCAGTGGTTAGGGAGTCTGAAATGATTGCCGACTGGGCAATCCGTATAAATGCCGATGAGTTCCAAAAGATCTAATATGGAGGTTTACTTTCACTTTCTCGATTATTCACAAGGAGAATGTAGCGTAACTAAAAACACCGCCATTATGAGTTGAATGGTGGTTATTTATAAGAAGAATATCGTAGAAAGTTCATGTATGTCAGACAGTGACTGGAGATTTGGATATATTTGGAAGTGGTTGGTGAAACCGCTGGCGCTGATCATGCTGATGCCAAGCGATGCTTCAATTTTAAAGGCATCCTTCTTTCTACTAGTTAGCGCTTTCATCATGATTACTTAGAATTCTGTTTCTGGGAGAATAAAGAATTACAACTGTGCATAGTATCTGCAATTCCTCGACCAAAGGAGTTTGGACGCAGATAAAATACCGTGCTGTTTGTCACACTAAGGGGACGACCATTTGAATTTCGGGGAGCAGGTGCTTGGGTGATTTTGTAAATAAATAATTTATCTTGGTGCCAGTGAAAATAAATATTTTTATCCTTCTTGTCCTTTAAATAAATAATTCAATTTTGAAGAATTAATTTGTTTTGCAATTGCAAATAAATGATCGGATGTGACATCTGGTGAAAATATATATTAATTTGTTTTAGATTTTCATGAAAATAAATAATTTTTTTCTAGGCAATTCGCCCAGACCTCCTGAAAATCAAATATTTACCCCCCCAATCAAACTTGAGATTATCATGGCAGCATTAAACTTCGTACAGTTAATCCATAATCCACAATGTGATTCTCACTTATTTTTTTACATCAAATAATACTTGAGCTGTAAAAAAGTTTTCCTTTCTAATTGTTCCCAAGTATTGATACTTTAAGTTTTGCCCTGAATTTGAGATCACAATCTTCATGATCGAGGTCAGCTTCACATGATATATTCATTGCTGACAAAGCCAACCACCTTTCAGTGCAGACTGCACTTTGATTAAGCAATAGGTATAATTAAGTTTAACACCTCCACCACGGTAAAAATAAGTAACTTGCGTTCCTGCCTCTCTGTACATTTTTTTCTCGGAAAGCCCTAATATTTTGTAGTTGTTCCAAAAACCGCAAACATTGATATCTTTGAATGTGTCCCATTTCAAGACACCGCGGAAATAAATATGTTTACAGTAGTATATTCTTTAGTCCTATATAGGACCTGGAGGTTTGAAATATATTGCATTAATATTTAGAATGTTATCAAACTGTGGAATATAATAATTTGACCATGATATAAGGGAGATCACTCTATTTTGTTTTTTCAGATTGCTTGGGAACATGACTGTAAGAATACTGGTACCCCTATAAGTAAATACTTCAAGACATGGAGGAAACTGAGAGACAGAGAATTACAGTATCAGATAGCAGCTAAAGAACAGGTAAAGGTCAAAAGGTCAATGAATTGAATAAGCTGACATAAAGCGAATTTTAGTACATATAGCAATGTTCTGTCAGATTCACTTTTTCAGAGACTGAAGGATTATGGGTTGGAAATTCAGTCGATAATTGTTTTTCGACCAATGACATCAAATTATTTACTCTCTGGACCAGTTAAAATATATTGGTGTATGCTTTTCCCCAGATTGCATAAATTCCTAAAATGAGTTTTTGTCTGTGCAAAGGGTACTCAGATTATTTATATACTTACATAAATAGCAACGACACTAAAGCTATCTTATGGCCACAACACTGGCCTTCATCAGCGAAATTTTATTAACATAGAAAAAAATTAACAACATACATTAATATGTACCAAATGTCACATACATTAATATATACCAAATGTCACAGTTAAAAAACACTACACATTTGCATCTTACAAAATAATGAAATATCCAAGTAATAAAATGTTCTGTTCTTTGATATATTTATGCCAATTTAGACTTAGGCAATGCAAAGTTATTTTATTGGTTTCCAGGCCCTCCTTCATCTATTTGGAGGCTTAAAAAAAGCCCCTTATTGGACGTATTTTTTGCCATTTCAATAAAATGAAAATAAAAAATCACCTCCCTCACTACATTTTTGGTGGTTTTTACAATGTAAAAAGCTGCGTCATCTATCTTTTTGACAAATAAGAAGATAAAAAAAATCATCTCCCTACCTCATGAATATCAATAAAAAATGGCCTAAGAACCAATAAATTAACTTTGAATGGCCTTATGCATAATGTTTTTTTTTCCATAAATTTTTATCCCCTTGCCCAATGGAGTTGGGGAGGGGATAGCAGTCCGTCCGTCAGAGTGTCCCTCCGTTCGTCCCACCTCAGGTTAAAGTTTGCATTAAGGTTTATATCTGAGAAACTACATGTGGCACATCAATTAATTTTTGGTCAGTGGATGCGTCTTGGAGAGTGATGCTGTATGTCCTTTGTCCTTTGTATGTCCTTTATCCTGCTTCAGATGATAATTGGGTCACTCTGACCTACATTTTACGCTTCAATGTCTCAGGTTAAAGTTTGCGTTAAGGTTCATATCTGAGATACTGTGTGTGGCACATCAATCATCTTTGGTCAGTGGATGCATCTTGGAGAGTGATGATGCTTCAGATGCTAATTGGGTCTCTCTGACCTACATTTTATGCTTCAATGACTCGGGTTAAAGTTTGTGTTTAGGTTCATATCTGAGAAACTACATGTTGCACATCATTATCTGATCAGTGGATGCATCTGGGAGAGGCATGCTGCTTCAGATGATAGTTGGGTCACTCTGACCTACATTTTATGCTTCAATGACTACTGTTATAGTTTGCATAACAGTTCATATCTGAGAAACTACATGTGGCGCATCAATCATCTTTAGTCATTTTATGCATCTTGGAGAGTGTTGCAGCTTCAGATGATAATTGGGACACTTTGACCTACATTTTACACTTGACTGACTTGGGTTAAAGTTTCCATTAATGTTTATATCTGAGAAACTACATGTTACACATCAATGATTTTAATGTTTAATGGATGTACCTTCAACATTTATACATCTTTAGATTATATTAGGGTTATTATTTCTTGACAGCGGGCAAGGGGATTAGCTGTCGTTTGCGACTGCTCCCATCTCTTTTCTTGTTTCGCTCTATTCATTTTGTCCTTGTCACTTTTTACATAAATTATTTAATTGTTTATAAATAGGACCCACAATAATATATTGATAATGATTTGATAGAGCTGAATTGGTTTCCAGTCTATGTGATTGTGGTAGCATCAGTTTACGGTCAAACTTTCTTAAGAACTATATTCAGTTATAGGATATGTAAGCCTTGTCTAATGACACCAAGATTTCATAATAACAAGAGAAGGGGCAGTCGGAAACGACAGCTAATCCCCTCGCCCGTTTATTGAATGTTTGTCTAGTAATATAAACACTCCAGGTAGTTGTACTATTCAAGATCTGGCTTGTTACTTAAATCAGAGCCAGTCATGCAAGAAATGTTGTAACCTTATTTCAATCAGGAGCCTCATACCTAAAGCATGATGAAAGCTTAATCTTCTGCAAGTTGTAGTATCTAAAATCCAGACTAACAAAAACTTTATCCTAAGTCACTCATGCGTGAAATGTAGGTCAAAGTGACCTAATTTTTATCTGGAGCTTTGTAACTTTACAAGATGCATCTACATACAAAATATTATTCTTCTACAAGTTGTAGTATCTAAAATCCAAGCTGTAACACAAACTTTAACCTAAGTCACTCATGCATGTAATGTAAGTCAAAGTGACTCAATTTTCATCTGGAGCTTCCTAACTTTACAAAATACCTCTACATACAAAATATTATTCCTCTACAAGTTGTAGTATCCCAGATCTTGACTCTTACAAAAACTTTTCCTTAGTCACTCATGTATGAAATGTAGGTCAAAGTGACCTAATGTTTATCCTGAGCTTCCTTACCTAATGAGATGCATCTACTTATAAAATATTATTCCTCTAGAAGTTGTAATATCACAGATCTGGACTCTTACAAAAACATTTAACTTAAGTCACTCATGCATGAAATGTAGGTCAAAGTGACCTAATTTTTATCTGGAGCTTCGTAACTTTACAAGACACAGCTACATACAAAATATTATTCTTCTACGACTTGTAGTATCCCAGATCTGGACTCTACAAAAACTTTAACCTAAGTCACTCATGCATGAAATGTAGGTCAAAGTGACCTAAGTTTTACCTGGAGCTTCGTTACTTTCCAAGACGCATCTACATACAAAATATTATTCCTCTAGGAGTTGTAGTATCCCAGATCTGGACTCGTACAAAAACTTTAACCTAAATCACTCATGCATGAAATGTAGGTCAAAGTGACCTAGTTTTTACCTGAAGCTTCGTAACTTTCCAAGACGCATCTACATTCAAAATATTATTCTTCTACGACTTGTTGTATCCCAGATCTGGACTCTTACAAAAACTTTAACTTAAGTCAATCATGCATGAAATGCAGGTCAAAGTGACCTAATTTTTATCTGGAGCTTCGTAACTTTGCAAGACGCATCTACATACAAAATATTATTCCTCTACAAGTTGTAGTATCCCAGATCTGGACTCTTACAAAAACTTTGACCTGAGTCACTCATGCATGAAATGTAGGTCAAATCCATCTATTCTATATATCAACCTCAAGTTCTCCTCAAGATGCATCTATGCACAAAACCTTGTCCATCACTGACTTGTTATTCAAAAGATGTATGGTCTTAAGTTCGAATGGACGGACAAACTGACTAACAGACGAACGGACGAACGGGTCAAACGCTATATCCCCTCCCAAACTTCGTTGGGCGAGGGGATAAAAAGCCTATTTGAAAGCGCTTTCCACCAAAAGATGATGTTAAAAATTTTTGCTTATATTTTCATAAAAAATACAATACATGTACCTCAAAGTTTAGCATTTAAATGAGACATACAGACTCTTTTGATAATTACCAAAAGTTGTTTCACTGATATGGAATACAGTGTAACCTGTCCAAACCAAACCCGAACTCAACCGAAAACCTGTCTAAATCAAACAAAATTTGAAGACCCTATCTATCAATTTCTTCATATTTTGAACCTGTGTAAACTGAACACCTGTCTAAGCCGAACAAAATCTTCAGTCTCAAAGGGGTTCGGTTTAGAAGGTTTCACTGTATATGCTTTTAAATTTATTATCAGGGATTGTCAAAAGCAGAAGAGGAAATACCAGTAATAGAAAGACCCAAAGGTGTTCAGAAAGCCTCTGCTGCCGAGAAAGAAGAGTTGTCTGCCTTGTTTGATACAGACAGTGAAGAATCTGATAACGAGGAAAGGTATGGCGATAAGGTGAAAAAGGAGACAATAATGGAAGGTAGTTCGATGCTTGCACATACCCTTTTTGCCAGACTCCAGTCTCCCATTTACTTGAAAAGGCCAATCCTGCTTTCAGCTTATACCCCCATTGAAACCCACTATAAAGAAAACTTTACTCTACTTTAACAATGTTAAGAAGTAAATGCTATTTCAAATATAAATAGAACATAAATGTGCTAGGAGCAATCTTGAATTGTCTATGAATTATGAGCAAAGCTCATTGTTGAAGGCATTATATTAACTTCAAGATGAAGAACAAAAATAAAAGCATTGTTCCATTGCTTAGTTCTGCCATGTATTTGTTGGGACTTTGTCTCATGTGCATTTACTCCATATCCTTTCATTATTTATTTAAGACTTCAGTTTGTCTCTCCTGCAGTGTGGAGTATGTAAGAAGACTCCCCCTGCAAGAGATGTATGTTCTGTATACATTACAGTTATGGTGTACTTGTTCGTGTTGTTATTGAGAGAATTTCTCATATGGATATACTACCATACTTTCAAATTTTGGCATTTTATAATATTTTGTAATTTCGAAATGTTATTCTGACCCCCTGTTTATAGTGTCAACATCTCACTATTTTACAATGCCAAGTTTCCTTGCAATCCAATTTATGAGCACCCTGTGTTTGCCTTTATGTTTCAACTGTCCACTAGCTCAGAACTCTAGTACTTCTATCGGGCAACAGATGAAGGAGATTGTAAGAGCACTTAGTTAAATTTATGTTTGTTGACAATCCTGCATCCATGGGCGCAAAAACATTGATGTAAGGTTGTTTGACAATTAGTGAATTACCCATAAACCAGTGCTCGGGCTGTCTTGAACTTACTATCATTATAAGCAAAGTTCTTTTTTAAGGTCTCATTGTTATTTCAAGATCCATCTGCTAGATTTCTATAAAAATGACTTGAAGATTTTGTAGTACTTATCAAATGTGTTTAGATGAGATATGATATCTATGTACAAATATAGTAAACCAACATTACCAATCATGTATACTTTACCATTGATTATTTTACAAAAGGATTAACATTAATTAGAAGATTTTGTGCTAACAATTTTACAAATTCGAACCTGCATGCACCTGTATTGTACATTTGAATAATATTTATCACTAAATATTCTGGTTTCATGGTTAAATATATAATTTGCATTAACAGTTTAATTTAAATAGGTATTGGAGTGTGTCTTACAATTTGACCAGTTTCTTGCCATGAATCTTCCCAGTTGTCAAAGCCCTTTCAAATAGACAAGTAAATATTTTCATATGCCTATGTACCCCCAAAAAATAAAAGCATGCACCCCAAATTTGAATTTTAAAGGATGCAGATACTCCAAACTGCAAAGAGTAGTGGGCATGCTGGTTAATGAAGTAAAAGGGGCAACAGGAAACACCTATAATGGCTGAAAATTATAATTAAATGCCACAATCTGCTAGGGAACTACACAGGAAAAACACAAATTAGACAAAAGACAAACGTACACAACGACAGGAACTCGGGACAGCCGGAGTTCGTACCCTATTTTGAATTGATAAAACTCAAGGATGGCGAACAATTGTGCATAAATATGAAGCTTGACAATTGTACTACTTGAACAAAAAATTGGTCTATGTTACTTAGTCTTCCATTTTTACAGATTTTTAATGAAAACAGAAAGACCTGTAAAAAAGAAAACAAAACAGGAATCGGATGATGAAGAAAACTACAGGTAATACAACATGTGTTTTACTGCAAAAGTACTATTGTTTGTGGATTCCAATTTTCCAATTTTTGGGGCTTCTAGTGGTTTGCTAAGACCAAGAAATTAAGTTCCGAATGAAATGCATATTTTCCTTATAGTTTTATATATGGAATCTGAAACTACAAACTTGAGTACTAATGAGATAAGGATATTTATGAAAACCACCAGTACTTGTAATCATGAATAAAAAGTACTTGCACAGTATTTATTGCAGTCTTTTTTCAGATTGAGATTAGAAGAGGTCAGGTTATAGGTAATTATTGTAATTTATTTCTTCCGTAAATGGTGGTTTACAGTGGGAGATGACCCATGTGAGATCGATGCACGTGACCTCATCTCACACCGGTAAAGGACCAACCAGACGTGTTGATTTTTGTGATACAACAATCGTAACCATGACTTAATGTCATAAAACACATGACGTCACAATGTAAAGAATACGCAAATGGCGACAACGTTGTTCAAACAGTAAAGGTTACCAGTCGTTTCTTTTCGCTTTTTACGGAAGAAATAGGATCTTGCATAAGTTCAAAATTAAAGATTGGGATATCTTTCACTCATGTAAGAAATTCTACGTCTTTTCCTCTCGTTTCGCTACTCTCGACTCGAGAAAAGACGAAATTTCTTACACTTGTGAAAGATATCCCGATCTTTAATCTGACCTTATGCAAGATCCTATTAATTTTGTCCATCATGACGACTACAAAGTACTGAAAGGCAAGACAGTAAATACATGAAAATTTATGCTGACAACAGTTAAAATGTTAAAATGGTGGCATACAAAGGTCAAAGTATTAAATTTAACAGGAATATCAAATTACAGCTTGGCATTAAGCAACAATCAATCAATCAATTATATTACAGCTGGTTGAATGTTCACTGTTACAACATGAATTGAATACACACAGAATATACACCCAAAAGGAGCCAACAATTGGAATGACTTTGGTCACTGCACATACTACATTCATGCACACTTTACAAACCAACTGTATTTACACATCATAAACAAATTGAGTTGTTTAAACACATAAATTGCTCATATAAACACACAATATGAATGAAATACACTTAGAGTGGGAATTGATTGATTGATATGATTTCTGATCAACTCTTCACACAAAAGACTACAACTGCTTGATAGTATTCTATGAAAATGTGAGCAGTTCAGAGTATGGATACATGAATAGAAAAATTAAAATTGTTTGTTTGGTATAAAAGATATGTGAACATTGTACTTTGATTCATTTGGAATAGAGAAACTGCAAGCATAACAAACAAAAAAATAGAATGCACACAAAAACTGTTATGCTAAGCATTCAACCAACAACATATTTAGTTGAAAGTAATCTCATTCCCAATTTTTGCAGTCATACTTTCTTTCCAGAGCAAGTTATGATAACTTCAGTTTTTCATACCCTGCTTTCCACAAGGGATTGGTTTATTCTGCTATGGGCAGTGTGTGGGTGGGTGGTGTATGGGTCCATCTGTAACAAAGATTTGGTGTATTTATCTTGGAACTTTAAAAGGATTCAGATCTTAAATTTTGCCAGAAGCTTTTTATGATCATGCCATATTGTGGGATGTGCATTTAGACCTGTCCAGATAATACTTCCTGTTTATGGACTCTGTCATTTTTGACAGTTGTCGACACTTTTTCAATTTTGGAATATTTAATGCCAAGCTTTTCTCTGCAGTGCTGAAATTTTGTCACAAGCTTTGTATAGTAATGCAATATTCAGACCTATCAAGGTACTACTGCCTGTAAGGCCATGATAAAATAATTCCTAGATTCTCATTTATTTTTTTCTCAAAATTTGGGCGGGCATGCAAATATTATTTAATGTATTTTATCAAATTATGTTAAAAATGCTGTCATTTTAAAAGAAATTTACCAAAATTGGTCATAATTCAAAATCATAATTTTTGAGGTGGGTGAAAAAAATCGAGACGGGTGTGGATGAGAATCTAGGATATTTTTTTTATGGCTTTAATGGAGTAAATAATTTATTTGCACTTTTTGCATTAAAGAACAATTTTTGTCGAGCTTTCCTCTGCAATTGTAAATTATAAGAACTTGAAAATTTGTTACAATCTTTGTATAGCCGTGCCCCGTATTGTGTGATCCATTTTCAGACATGTTTTGATACTACATCATGTTGACCAAATTAGTCAATTTTTGACACTTTGCATTTAAGAAAGTAATTTTTCTTCAGTTTTCTCTACAATGGTTCATTGTATATGATACATTTTATCAAAAGCCTTTTATGACTATGCCATAAAGTAAGATGCATTTTCAAACTTGTGCAGATGAATAGAAGCTGAAGTTGAGAGCAGGGTATTACATATAGTCTCTAACATTGTTTCCAGTTTATTACGTATATTTCTTACATAGAGATAGTTAAATTTTCATATTTTAAAGTTCGAGGTTTATCCAAGAACTTTAAAATGTGAAAATTTAACTATCGAGATGTGAGAAATTATCGTAATAAACCGGAAAACAATGTTAGAGATTTTTTCTCTAATTCCTACTCAATTTATTTGACGTAAAGCGATCTCCTTAGTCTCCAGTCTCAAGTATGTTTCCATTTTGTTGCTATCGTCGCCGCTATGTGTATCATTGCACCTTTCATTGAAAGGGGTGTTTAGTGCAATATGTTTGATAAAAAATGTCATATTATCAATAAATTGAGTTATCTTAGTCATAAAATGTAAAAATCAATTCGCTAGACAATGATGCATGTGTTAATTTCATCAACATCCGGTTGCACTATTTCTTGAAACTGACACGAGACAACCAATCAGCAAGTGAGATCAATGTCTAAACATGTTGATTATTAAGTTCATCTAACATCATTTGGGAAGTATTTATTTTGAACAAAAATTAGAGAAATATAGAATCCACAATCGCATCGAGTGAGAAACGACATTTCTACACTAGAGATAGTTAAATTTTCAAATATTTCAAACGCGAGGCTTGCCGAGCATTTAAAATATTTGAAAATTTAACTATCGAGATTGTAGAAATGTCGTTTCTCACGAGATACGGTTGTGGATTTTATTTCTCTAATGATTTCAAGGAGATTTTTGACAAAAAACATGACCCCCCTTTTCTGATGATCCGAAATAAATGTGTTCTTTGCAAGTGACGTCATCAGGCATGGTCGCCTTTTTTCATGACATCACAATGGTAAAGTCGGAAAACGGCAAACATATTTGACGTCATAATTGAATTTCAACCAAACACTTGCCGAGAACAACATTCTCTCTAGAGAGGAGAAACATATTTCTCCAACCGCTCAGGAAACGTGAAAACAGGACAGAAATTGAGAGAAAAGTGAACAAAGGCTCGTATATGCCTTGTTTATTGGTGTTCATATTGGTAGTGCTTTAGTCATGTGATGTTCTTGTTTATTGTTAAAATGTCTCTATTTATGTTGCCACTTTATTGCCTTGTTTTTGGATTATTGTTTCTGGATTTTGTTTTTTCTGAGTTTGTATTTGTTTGTTTGTATCTCAGTTTTATATTGGAAATCTCAATAGGGGGTCCTTTTCCCACAATCCTGTTAAATTTTCTACACCTTCGCGTTTCACGGGAGGGAAATTCTTTTACAAAGACTCTTAAAGAAGCTGCTCTTTTCCATTTCACAGGCTCAATTTTCAGCAGTTCCCGCTTCACGCTGGACATCCTTTCCCGTTTTCATGTGCACTTTTGCCACATTCCTGTTTTCTGCTTACTTAAAAGGCCTGCTCCCCACTTATTCCCAGTGAGACCCACTTTGTGATGATGGTAAGAAAACTTTTGAATAAGTGAAAGGTCAATGAAACTTGGCAAGTAGGTTGGTATGAAGTATTATATCACAGTCTACCATATTGCCATTGATTTCAATTTTATGGTTCAGACACAGTAAGGCCACATCAAATTAATTAATAGATTCTCATCCCCACCCGCCCCATTTTTTCTAAGCTCAATTTTTTTTTTATTTTCAATTATTCAGAAATTTTCTTTAAATTCCTATCAATTTTAGTGAAAATCAGTAAAAAATATAAAATAAAACCCACCCACCCGCCCCAGATTTTTTGTTACTGGTGGATCATGAGAATCTACAAATAAACTTGATGGGACCTAACATTAAGTAATTGTTCTTTAGTCAGTTTTCAATCACTTAAAGCTGTATTAGGTAAATGAAATGTGGTCTCTCACTTAAGTTCCAGATGATATGGAATGAAATTTTAATCAAAGGTATCAATTGCTTTGAGGTATTGTGATCTGTTTAAGGTGACCCATTTCTGTGTCCAATTTGAATTATTAGCATTTTTCATCCATTGAACTCATCGTCCAAATCTGAGTAAATCATCATCTTCACAGATACTACATTGACAATTTAATGGTCACAATAGATTGGACACCAATAATTGCTAACAAAGAAACCTCTCTTTTAGTGAATTTGACATTTTCATAACTGACAGTATATGTATTAAGTTTAACCATATTATTTGTTCATTTCTTTGTCACAATTTACATGTACCATTTAAAGCTCTACAAGTTGTCACCAGTAAACTCAGTTTGCTACCACCAAACTACTTAGATGTTGTAAGTGTTAATTGATTTAATTGTGTTAATTGATTTAGCATTATTCAGATATGAATTGTCAGAATGGGTATTTTTTGTTCTGTTCACATTGTATACAATTTATTCACAGTGATTTTGACAGAGATGAATTAGAACAACTAGCAAAATCTGCCAGTGAAGATGAGGATAATGATGAGGAAGAAGATGAAGATCAAGATGAAACTGATGATGAAGATCAAGACCAAACTGATGAAGATGAAGATGAGAATGAGGATGATGATGACAGTGATATTGTGGACAACATAGACGATAAAGAGGATGTTGTTGAAGATTTTACAATGTCTGACTCTGACTAATGTCATCTTCTGTTAATAAAATTCATTTATTTGGTAACTTGTCATGTTAACCTAAAATTCTAATATTAAGACAATGGAAACCATGACAACTAGACATATGAAAATATCCAATTACATAATGGGTGACGACACAACAGTCTTTACACTGAAACAGAGGACGTAAAAATAAGTTTTGTGCAATCTAACTACATTGTATTGAAAATATTTGTTTTGACTAAAATTCATCCAAAAAGCATGGTTGCTAACAACGATTCCCAATAATTGCTCGTTTTGGGGAGTTTCAAATTTGGAATGAAATGTTTAAATAGACGAGTTTCCAATTGATGAATTTTCCCAGAAAATTTTGATGTCACAATATAGATTTTCGGATGTCACAATTTTACGTGACGTAATTTACTCCGATTGACCCCAGGTCAATCGGGGCAATTCATTCATAAAATGAAATTGGAAATTCGTATATTCTTTGTTGTCAGAATTATGACCGATAAGAAAAAATGGCTTAAATTTTGATTGTATACAAAATTTCAAACATTGTTAGTTAAATTGGACATTTTAAGGAATTTTACTAAAGTTGGAACAGGAATTAAATTTCTTAAGCTCATTGGGCATTTACAGACTATATGCAACAATTTTACATAAAAAATCATTTCCTTTAGTTTTGTTAAACATTGTTGACTTATGAACCGAAAGTGAAAATTTAGTCAAATCCATTGGTGTGGAAAATATAGGTCAAAGTGACACAATTATTGTATGGATGTTGGTTACTGCTAAAGATGTAACCATTCACCAATAATCAACTGTCTATGACATGTAGGTGCTCAGATATGATGCAAAAAAAATGAGTCCACCTAATAAATGGCAAAATATGGAAAAATTGGAATTATTTTCTCAAAAAATAAACTGGGAATACAATAATGAAGTCATACTGATATTGTGTAAAAATTTCATTGGTATTAGATGTGATTTGACAAAGTTATTGTAGTTACAAAAAAGTTTAACATTTGGGTAAACCAAATGTTCAAATTGACAACGACGACTGAATCTATGGTTGCTATGTATCACCTTCGCGACATTTGTCACAGGCAAGACAAAAAGGGGAAACAGAAGTGAAAGGATCTTGGGTCTTACTTTTGTCTATTTTATCCTCCTGGAGTTGCTTATCCTGATCTCACCCATGTTTTCATTTAAAAAATTTTGGATTCCACTTTTGGTGAATTTCCTGAAACTTTCAAAGACAAGCAATTTTGGGGAACTCTTGTTAGCAACCATGCTTTTTGGATGAATTTTATTCAAAAAACTATTTTCAATAGATTTCAACAATTTTTTATTCCTATTTTGGTAAATTTTCTTAAAATCTCAAAGACCAGATGTTTCTTGGAATTCTACTTAGCAACCACATCTTAATATGTGCCAAACAATAATGACATTCGAGTGAGCAGGCGAGACACTAGGTTCTGCGGAACCTTCAGGAATTATATATTATAACAATTAAAAAACCTTGGGTGAGATCAGGTTCACCGGGTCAGAGTTGTTCATCTTTGTATGTGTGTCTTCATTTTCTTTTCTCTTAGATTATTCGTTTTTAGACTGACAGGTTGGTTCTCACTTACTTTGGTAGTCGGAGATATTTCACAAATGTTCTCACTGTTTGGTATTTGTTGATATTTTGTTACATCTGAATCAAGGCATTTACTAGGGGATTGTTTGTCCTCAAGGGTATTCACAAATCCAGTCGCAAGAACTGCTGTGCTGGTCCAAAACTGATTTTAGAAACTTTCAATATCTGAATTTTAAGGAATTTTAGTTACGAACTGGCTACAATTACCTGGATTTACCTGCAAAAGTAATCCTAATAAAAATAATTATTGTTACCTGAGACCGGAACAGAGACTAATTATGGAACTTTTTCCAGATGGGGACCTGTTTTAAATGAAGAAACAATTATTTCTATCTTTATTGTTACCTGGCGTTATTGTTACATTTTGTGTACCTGAAAAGGAATTCAAGACTTACAAATTTCTTTGATATAAAGAGTAACTTATCAGTACAAAAATATGGCTCATTATGGTTTTTTATTAATGAAGTTTAAACAAAAATGAATGTATATAGTTATAAAATGCCATTACGTTTATATAAGCATGAGATATGAAGTATGGATGATTAACTGGAATTTCGATAGGAAACAGTATAACTCAAAATCTTCATGATTGTGTTCATCTTTGAAGTTGACTACATCTCAAGTCTCTCCAATGTAGAACTACGGGACATTTCAGTTGAAATGTACTGAAAAATGGGATTTTGGTTGAAAATTAAGAATGTGAATTGCGGGTTATGTAATAATACTTAGGAATTGTCGATACGGACAACTGGTGTTTTTCTTTGATGAATAGCATTTATAGTTTTCAGTTATATCTCATTTACGTACATTAATTTTACAAAATAATTGACGGTGCAAAAAATTAAAAAGTATATTTCAAAAAGGGGAGGGGAAGTTTTCAACTGCAGCCTTCTATGTCCACCTTTGCTAATTGAAGTCATTTTTAAACATGTAAAAAACGAAAACTAAATAAAAATAAGACTTTAAGAAGACCAACCTCTGGTTTGGATGAGTACATTTCTTAATCTATTCATTCATTAACATAATACAAATAATATCAAGTAACAATAGCGCCAGGTAACAATAAGGATAAAAATTATTGTTACTTCATTTAAAACAGGTCCATATAAGGTGAAGGTTCCATAATTAGTCTCTGTTCCGGTTTCAGGTAACAATTATTTTTATTAGGGTTAGTTTTCCAGGTAATTCTAGCCTTTTAGTTAAAGCCTACAGAGTATCTCCTTTCCTTAGCTGATTTTGGCTTTTCACTTAGACCCTTCTGGTAATTTGTTCTCTGTCAGCGTTTACACATATTTCGGTATATGGATTTCCAAATGTTTTGATTTGATCTGCACTGAAGAGACATAAGTTGTCGAAATGACCATATTCAGAAACTAAATTTACGTTAACTTCGGTATTTTGATATACATGTACATGTGTATGTTGTCTGTAACTGACTTATTTGAATAGAAAGCAGACTGGGGAGGGGATAAGCTGTCGTTATCTCCTGTTACTTTTTATAACTCTTGTTTATTTTAAAGTTCTTACAATAACAGTCAGGAAGCTATGTCTTCTAAAAAGATTAAAAAAAATACTGACGAATGATATCTATTTAAGGTCTCACTAACCACTTCTGGGTCAATTGGCCCCTCAGTCAAAAAGTTCCTGAAGAACCAAAATTTGAAAATATGGTGTTTCAAGTCATAAATAGTATATTTTAATGGTGAGAACACCATAAAGGGGCTTAAATGAAAGCTCATAGCATATAATTATGGGAACAAGTGTCATATTTGAACAAAGTGTATGAATATTGTGTTTACACCCGAGTGAAAGGGCATTAGTCATGGTGGGGCAGCACATGTCATCAAAAATGTAAATATTTCATATTTTTATTCGTTGAAATTTTGTGAGAAAACTAAATGGTGACCCCCATATTTTTACAACAGGTTTGGATTCCTTAGATAAAATGCTTCGAAATGATATATGACATGAGACTCGCGTTAACCGTATATGTTGAGGGCAAAACTTTGAAATTGCCTATTTTTGCCTTGAAGTGAATGGCAACGTTATAACCGGTTATTGAGACCTTAAGAGGCAGGCATCATCATATCTTTGAACAGGTTTTGCCCTTATTCACCTTAGCAACCATTCATTCTCTTTCCAAAAATTGCACTATCTTCTCAAATTATGGCCTGTTGTAATAAATATGGTTGAAAAATGGAAATAATATTTTATTTTCTCAAAAATGGCCATAACTGAAGGTTCACACAGGTATTTCATGCTGCAGATCCTATTTTCCCTCCCTATTTTTGTTTCATTAATAACATTTATCTCCTTCCCTGTAGGCTTTTTAGGTAAATATCAGCCATATTTCTATTTATGTACACCCATGAAGCCTACATTATACCATTTTGAGAGATATTTATTTCTCATTTTGTAAAATTTATTGCAAAACTTCCTTTTCATACATGATTGTGCGCTTCATATGTGATGTCAAACATCTCTAAATTTGCTCGCGACATACTGTATTTGGATATGCCAGGAAATCTTAACCAGTTATTGAACCAGTACATATTGAGTATCATTTTACTCGCACAAGTGTGCACTTTCAATTGAAAGAGCAAAAACCCTCATTTTTAATACAAGCTGAAATCTTAAGGTCTCACTAACCACTTCCGGGTCAATTTATTGGCCCCTCAGTCAAAAAGTTCCTAAAGAACCAAAATTTGAAAATATGGTGTTTCAAGTCATAAATAGTAGATTTTAATGGTGAGAACACCATAAAAGGGCTTAAATGAAAGCTCCTAGCATATAATTATGGGAACAAGTGTCATATTTGAACAAAGTGTATGAATATTGTGTTTACACTTGAGTGAAAGGGCATTAGTCATGGTGGGGCAGCACATGTCATGACATGAGACTCGCGTTAACCGTATATGTTGAGGGCAAAACTTTGAAATTGCCTGTTTTTGCCTTGAAGTGAATGGCAACGTTATAATCGGTTATTGAGACCTTATTTGAATTATAAAAAAGAGCTTCAATATTTTAAGTTTAAATTGTGTACGAAGGATTAACTCCCTCCATCGTAGTTTTGTCCTTAGCTACATTTGATATTACTGATTATTCGGATTTTGTTTGGTTTTATGCACTTTAAACATTTTTTGAAATAATGGATTTCCTTTGTTTGGGTTCTAGTGCTGCTGATGAGGAATAAATTTCCGAAATGGCCATACAGCTCATTAAAATTAATGCAGTTGAAGTTAACATATGTGTTATGGTCTCATGTTTATTTACTCCATATCCTTTCATAAAATATTGACTACAAATAATTCCAATGAACATAGCAAAGAAAAGCTCAACTGTTATTTTACAAATATGCTAGGATGGCTTTGAAATCTTACAAAAGACTTTGGCAATTTTTATGGAGACAACACTTTTTAGTTCGCCTCAACGAAGTTGAGGGGGACTATTGGAGTACCCCCGACGTCCTCGTCCGCGTCCGCATTGGGGCATATATCTCTGCAACTATGAAGGGTAGGGTCATCGAACTTTGTGTGCAGATGCATCTTGGGCTATCTCACAGCCTCCAAGAAAATTAGGTCTCGTTGACCTATATTTTCCATTTGACTGGCTTTCATTTAATTTTAGGTCCGAGTTGATATCCCAGTAACTGTACGTGGTAGGATCATCTAACCTTGTGCATGCATCTTTGGCGGTAGGTCAGCATCCAGGCAAAATTAGGTCACTTTGACCTATTTAGTGACTTACATTCAAGTTTACGTCCGAGTTAGATCTAAGTAACTGTACATGGTACGATCATCTAACTTTGCATCTGCATGCATCTTTGGCGGAAGGTCAGCATCCAGGCAAATTAGGTCACTATGACCTATATTTTCCGCATGATCGACTTACATTCAAGTTTACCTCCGAGTTCAGATCTAAGTAACTGTACATGGTACGATCATCTAACCTTGCACGTGCATGCATCTTTGGGGTAAGGTCAGCATCCAGGCAAAATTAGGTCACTTTGACATATATTTTCCGCATGATCGACTTACATTCAAGTTTACTTCCGAGTTCAGATTTAAGTAACTGTACTTGGTACGATCATCTAACTTTGCACCTGCATGCATCTTTGGTGGAAGGTCAGCATCCAGGCAAAATTAGGTCACTTTGACCTATATTTTTCGCATGATCGACTTACATTCAAGTTTACCTCCGAGTTCAGATCTAAGTAACTGTACATGGTAGGATCATCTAACCTTGCATGTGCATGCATCTTTGGTAGATGTCATTGGTACTGGATTTAGCTTCCTATTTCGATATGTTTTAGAATACATCGGCAAACTAATGCCGAAGCAAGAACGAGGAAAGGGGAAATTCTAAAATCATAAATCCAAAATCACGGCAATTCACAGTAACACAAATTTAGACAGTATGACAAAGACATAACAAATAAACAAACCCCCCCCCCCCCAAAAAAAAAAGAACGCCACAAAACTAAAGCACTAGCAGTGTGAACCCCTATAAAATCTGAGGTATTGTCAGGTTCTCCGGAAAGGTAAGCACGATCTGCTCCACGGGTGGCACCCGTCACACTGAAATGAGTACTTCTTTTTGGATTAATTTTTGATTATTGCTTAATTTCAATATTATTTTATTTTAATGCTGCTGATGAGATGTAACTCCTTCACACGTGTACAGCATAATGAAATTTACTCTTTTAATGCAACTTCGGTAATTGTTTTTGTATTTGGAATGCACTTGTCCGTCCATCTGTCAAATCCGTTTGTCATTCAGTCTGATATGCCTGAAATTTGCTTTGCTGCAATTTGGTTAAAAGTTGTGCTTTGTTTCTCTCCAATATCTAATTGGGGAATAACGTATGAAAATGAGAATTGCTGTTCTTATATCTTTACAAAATATCCCACTCTTTGTATAAGTCATTTGTGGATGGTATGGGAGAATATTTTTGGAACATTTTAAAAACATTTAATACATTTTTTGAATGCCAGGATCTGCTTAGAAGGATCAGGACATAAAACGGATTAGTCATTGGACATTAGAATTTGTACAGTGAAATTCAAAAGATTTGACTTTTTTATAGATAAAACAACATTCTTATTATTTATAAGAATTTTACTTGAAATAGAATTGAAAGAGCATTCAAATAGATTTGCAAACGATTACCGACGCTTAAAGGCAGGAAAGAGGAAAATTATAAAATCACAAAAATCCAAAAACATGGCAATTCAGATGTAGCACACATAAAGGCAACAAGACAAAGACTAACTAAAAAAATCTGATCAAAATTAAACCTACACCACGGCAAAATTGATGTTCTAAAAATATTCTACTGACTCTCTTGGTTGTACAATTTTAGAGGTTTTTTTTAAAGGAATACTCATTTGAGTAACTCATTCAATTTTACATTAATTTCATTATCATTACATCTCATTATTACATATCAAAATGAAAACTAATTACACGACACTCCACCCACTCGACAGTACAATTGATGTTCTAAAAACAATTTACTGATTCTGTTGGTTGTACGATTTAAGAGTTTTTTGAAAGGAATACTCATTTAAAAATATTTGATTAACGCATTAAATTTTACATTAAGTTCGTTATCATTACATCTCATTATTGACATTTTCGATGAATCTTGCGACCCACTACAACTTGATAGTACATCTATATCCAGTTTGAGTTTTGCTGACGACTTGATAATTTTTTCAAACTCTCATGCAGGACTACAGCATGCTCTAAATAAATTAAAAAATTATTGTTATGACTGGCAACTTACAGTNAAAAATCCTTGATTTTCTTCCAATTTGTATAGATTGATTACTAAATCTGTACTGTACTTGATATTTCTGAGTCAACTCATCCAACATGAACTGGTGAACTGGTATTACATTGTGGTCTAAGGGAGGTAACCAATTGTAAATTGGGACGGGGAAACATAGCTGATTTCAGTGTTACATTTAGACCATTTAATTTGTTAAGTTATCAACCTGTTTATATATGGTTTTTTTTTATCTTTGAAATGTTTCACTGTATCAGGCAAAATCTGCTTTAGTAAGTTAGCAATTCTTTAAAGACCACCAGCATATTGGTTTTCAGTAAGTGGCAATCAACAGAAAACCAAAAATCTTGTAACATTTATTTTTTAGTAAAGAAAGTATTAGTTACAATCATGCAGGGAGCAGGGGTCAAGTCTCAGGTTTGAAAATATTGAAATTTCCTAGGTTTTTTCTGAAAATGGATGGGCAGGACCCTTCTTAGCAGAAATTTTGTATCTGCCACTGAGTATTCAATAACTTTACGTGAGAAAGTTCTTAAGATGAAAGGACATTGAACTGGCTTGGAAAATTTCCATGTCCAGGTGAAATTTTTACATACATTTGTATATAACAGTAAATATAAATATTGAATGATGATAACATTGAAAGCATTTGTTTGCACAGCCATTAATTCTGCATCAAACTGCAGTTATTTTATTGAGACATCTTCCCGCTGGATTAGAGATGAAAAAAATGTATATTAAACTCAACAGGACACTTATTTTACAAGTAAATTGAATTTTTTTCTGAATAGAGAAGAATTTATCATAATGTTGCAAAGTCCTTGAGTTATCAATACATGTTTATTTAATGGGAGGAAGTTTATGTGAATTAATTGTAGGGTTCCAAACAAGTTTAAGCAAAACATGCATGTCTTTAAGCATGTAATATGGACACACCTGGATACCATAATAAGGTGAAATAACATGCAAACATGTTTTTTACTTAATATACAGTTCAACAAAAGGCCATCCCTCCATATCTCTTATTTTTTCTTTATATGTAATTGGCATGTCTTGTCAGTTTCCATGGCAACCACAATTTGAAATTGACAGATAACAATTATTTTTAGTAATCAACATGAAAAGTGGTTATTATCAATAGATATTCAAGTCATTATCGTAAGGTAGGATTTTGAACCTGAGAAAAAAACTCTCCATGACCCTAGGTATAGCATATAAATTTGTATTTACTGGTGCTGTGCATACTGTGCATATAAAGTATACATTGAGTGATGAGACGACTTGTTAAATTTGGTGTCTGGTCCAAGTTTGATATCTTTTGATGATTATTTCATTTTAGCAGTCAACCAGTCACGGGGCATATCGTTAAACCACTGCTTGTCTGTCTGTCTGTTCACCTGTCTGCTTTACATCTCTGCAAACATGTATCAAAGATGTGCATGTTGAAAAAATTAGATATTTTGCAGTTTTATTAAAAAAAAACTATTCATTACTGACTAACCCTTTTTGTCAATTGTACAACATAAGGGGGCAGAGTGGATCTTATCCCCGAATCCTGACTTAATGCCAAATCTTGAGATCAAGAACTGAGAAGGAACTAAAAAGTTGATGAAATTCCGAATCTCAGTGCATTTATTCCCCCAAGTTCCAGGCTTAAATTATAGAAGTTGTGTATTCACGAGCTTGCAAACTTTAAATCCCTGTATCCAGGAAAATCCCTCCCCCCAACAAAATGCCTGTAGTTCTTTGTTGTAGTAAGGATTAAGAATTCATGTCATTTTATAAATATTTTTGCTCCTTGTATGTCAAAATCTATATGTGGCCAGGTACAAGACCTACACCTGTTTGTCACATCGATCCCCATTTTTCCAGTGGCCATCAACTAACCTTTCCCCATACCCAGCATTCATTGTATATTTTAAGTATGATCCAATCTGGACATTATTGAGTGAATGGTCACCAATCAATCATATTTTGTTATTTTCTTTCACAGGTATTTGAGCTGACAGATTTCAACAAGAAACACAAAAGTATAAGTTTTAAACCATTTAACTTTGCCTGTATACTTAAGTTGTCAAAGGCCCAACTACAGGAAAAAGCATTTAAGGTAAGCAGTCTGTATACTCAAATTATTAAACTCTCATTTTTGCTATAAAAGCAGCATTTTTGTGATAAAACAATTGTTACCATGCATGACAATGTAAATTACACTCAAAAGGCAGCCATGCTGCTCATTCAGTTTTTGTTTCCATATTCTACTATTTGTGTTCTATAGAAGAAACAAAGGTTCATGGCTTTCGATCTAATGCATTTTAATGAGCATAAGGCTCATTAAAACAGCAGGTAATCTTCATTGTGTAGGAAATTCTTTTCTTACTAAAAAGACAAGCCAGTTCCGGTTTTAAGGGGTACAAGAAATTCTTGTCTTGTACCCCCTGGTACAAAACGGAAAATTACCAAGCAACTAATTCTGACGTCATTGACATCGCCTAGGAAAGTCATATGTCAAGTACCATCTGGTGATACACAAAACATATTTTATGGTTATACAAGTGAGAAAAATTATCAAACACCGTCGAAAATGCAAGATTTAGAAATCTCAGACACCCTCGGGTAAGATTTCAATGGTTCTCTGACTCGGCAAGTCTCGTCAGAGAAATATTGAAATCTTACCCTTTGGTGTCTGAGATTTTTTGATCTTGTACTTTCACAGGTGTTAGATACTTATATTCTGCCAGTTTTGCTGTGCTAAACTCAATCAGAAAATAAATTTTAGATACCACACTCTTTCAAGAACCTATGTCTTAGAAGACTACTCTAAAAATTATGAAACTCTAGTCACTGTCAATGAAAAAACTCATTACATTGATTTGAAAACCTTCAGAGTTTAAATAATTTATTTACAAGCTCTGATTATGGAAAGTGTTAGAAGGGAGACAAATCTTTCTTATTTTTGTTTCTTCTAGGATGGAATCATTGACCAGTTGTATGAACTGTTTATGGACCATTTAAATATTCATAGCCACAAAATTGGTTTTCCAGAACTAGCATTACCAGCCATAATTCAGGTAAGGGATTGATCAGAGAATTTTCAGCTACTATCCAGATACATATCAGTAGACCATATCCGAGCTGTGGTATCAGGATTTACCTGACCTCTTTTTAACACGTCACAGTATAGAAAACGTCACGTCACAAAGCCTACAACGTCATTAAACTGGTCACATGGGGCGGACATGTTTGTGACGTAGGGCGGACAAACAACAACTGGTAAATCTAAATACCAGAACTCGGATATGGCCTATTGGTTTTTGCATGGAATCATTGACCAGTTGTATGAACTGTTTATGGACCATTTAAATATTCATAGCCACAAAATTGGTTTTCCTGAACTAGCATTACCAGCCATAATTCAGGTAAGGGATTGATCAGAGAATTTTTAGCTACTATCCAGATACATATCAATTGACTTCTGCATACTACTGTAAACCGGGAAATTTTTGTGGCAGTTTTGTTTGCGCGATTTTTGCATTCGAAATGGAAGTGCGAAAATAAAACAGCGCAAATATACTTGTCTATTATTGAAGACAATGGTCAATAATTTGGCAGATGGAATTCAAAACTGCAAACTAAAATCCTGTCTATTTACTGCGAAATAGAGACGGTGGGAAAATTTTCCAGTTTACAGTATTATATGTTGGTATCACAGCTGATACTCTATGCTAGAGTATCTTCCCAATACATGGAGTTCACAAAAGACGGAAGATGAAGAACAACAATAAAAGCCTTGTTCCATTGCTTGGTTTAACATGTATTTGTAGAGACTTTGTCTAATGTACATTTACTCCATATCCATTCATTGTTAATTCGTTACTAACCAGAATACTGCCATACTTCAAGAATATGCAGAGGAATGCTTGAAGTTAATATTCTGTAAATCTCTTGAAGTTAACATTCTGTAAATTCTATGGTCAACATCATGAGTCTCACCACTTGTGACTCACAGTTTTCTTGAGACTAGATCAAGATCTTTGATTTACACTTCATCCCAGAAGGTCATCAGCCAGTAAAATAGTTTAACATATGACCCTGATGCAAATGCATTCAAAGATCTCCTCTTCTGAAACTGTCTGAGCATGATATGAAAAAGAAAGGAAATGGGGTAAATGTCAAGGAGACAACATCCCATATCCAGGTTAAAACGACAAAAAACAAAACATCTAGGGGTCACCATATGGTCTTCAACATAGTGAGGAACCTCACACCATATAGTAAGCCCTAAATGGCCCCGAAAAGGTAAAAAAGTGAATAAATCAATGGAAACAAACCACATCCAATAACCCAAATATCAAGAAACTAAAATTTTATAAGAAGACAAGGACAAGCTAATGACCAACATATTCCTGACTTGGGACAGGCGCAAAAATTGCGGTGGGGTTTAACTCGTTTTCTTGAATCCAAACCCTCCCCCTATGTGTGGTGAATGGCTAAAAATAAATACACAAAAAGACTCACAGTAAAAATCAAACTAGAAAAAAGTCCAACTTATGATAGTCCACTACATCATTCAAGATGGTTACCAGTGGATGACATAGGTAAACATAGAAACCTTAGGGATATGCATTTAAAACTCTTCTCCTCTGAAACTATGAAAAAGTGAATTGTAAGAAAATTTTATCTTAACAGTCGTAAGCTGAACCCCTTTAAAATTTGTGATTTTAAGGTAGTATCTCATCCAAGATGGCTGCTAGATGGTAGCATAATTTATCATAGAACCCCCTGGAAAAAACATTCAATAAAATTTTCCTCTGACCACAAAAGGCAATGGTCCCATTGAGCAGTACAGGATCTTGAGAGCCTCATGTTATTCAAACCAACCTCTGATTTCAAACATTTATCAAAAGATTTTATTGTATATTTCAGCTCAAAGAATTTTTGAAGAAATGTAAGATAGCTAACTACTGTAAACAGATTAAACAGATATTGGACAAAACACAAGACACAGCCAAATTTATCACAGACAGACGGAAAACAGTGTCATTTATTTTATCTGATGACAAAGCTATTGTAAGTTTATAAAACCGGTATATAAGGGACACCCGTCAGAAGAAAACAGCGTCATTTAGCAAAAATAAATTAACAGTAACTTCGGTATTTAGTTATTAGTTTATTTGTTGACAAGGCTATTGTAAGTCTGTAAATCCTGTATATAAGGGTCACCTGTCGGAGGAAACAGTCTCATTTATTTTATCTGATGACAAAAGTATTGTAAGTTTATAAAACATGTATACAAGGGTCACCTGTCAGAGGAAAACTGTCTCATTTAGTGTATCTGATGACAAGGCAATAGTAAGTTCATTAAACCTGTATATAAGGGACACCTGTCAGAGGAAAATAGTCTCATTTAGTTAACCTGATGACAAGGCTATTGTTAATCTATAAAACCTGTATATAAGGGTCACCTGTCAGAGGAAAATAGTCTCATTTAGTTTATCTGATGTCAAGGCTATTGTTAATCTATAAAACCTGTATACAAGGGTCACCTGTCAGAGGAAAATAGTCTCATTTAGTTTATCTGATGACAAGTCTATTGTTAATCTATAAAACCTGTATACAAGTGTCACCTGTCAGAGGAAAACAGACTCATTTAGTTTATCTGATGACAAGGCTATTGTTTATCTATAAAACCTGTATACAAGGGTCACCTGTCAGAGGAAAACAGACTCATTTAGTTTATCTGATGACAAGGCTATTGTTAATCTATAAAACCTGTATACAAGTGTCACATGTCAGAGGAAAACAGACTAATTAAGTTTATCTGATGACAAGGCTATTGTTCATCTATAAAACCTGTATACAAGGGTCACCTGTCAGAGGAAAATAGTCTCATTTAGTTTATCTGATGACAAGGCTATTGTTAATCTATAAAACCTGTATACAAGTGTCACCTGTCAGAGGAAAACAGACTCATTTAGTTTATATGATGACAAGGCTATTGTTAATCTATAAAACCTGTATACAAGTGTCACCTGTCAGAGGAAAACAGACTCATTTAGTTTATCTGATGACAAGGCTATTGTTAATCTATAAAACCTGTATACAAGGGTCACCTGTCAGAGGAAAATAATCTCATTTAGTTTATCTGATGACAAGGCTATTGTTAGTCTATAAAACCTGTATACAAAGGTCACCTGTCAGAGGAAAACAGACTCATTTAGTTTATCTGATGACAAGGCTATTGTTAATCTATAAAACCTGTATACAAGTGTCACCTGTCAGAGGAAAACAGACTCATTTAGTTTATCTGATGACAAGGCTATTGTAAATCTATAAAACCTGTATACAAGGGTCACCTGTCAGAGGAAAATAGTCTCATTTAGTTTATCTGATGACATTTTTAGGCTATTGTTAATCTATAAAACCTGTATACAAGGGTCACCTGTCAGAGGAAAACAGACTCATTTAGTTTATCTGATGACAAGGCTATTGTTAATCTATAAAATGTGTATATAAAGGACACAGTGTTTGGTTTTATTCATATGTTTATGATACTATAGGGAAACGGGATAGAGAAAGGGGAGGTTTGGGTACCCATAAACTGTTTGCCGGTACCAAGTCTGGCTGTCCCGAGTTCCTATCGTTATTTATGTTTGTCTCTTGTTTTCATTATTGTTTTCCTGGTGCAGTTTGATTGTAAATTGTGGCATGTGATTGTAGTTCCCGGCCATTGTAGGTGTTTACTGTTATCCTGTTTTTGTAATCATTTAGTATATCTGTTGGCAAAGTTATTGTAAGTCCTGAAAACCTGTTTATAAGGGACATCTGTTGGAGGAAGACTTTCTTTTTGCACATGTTCAGAATCAGAAATGCCAAATAGACCCTATCATGATAACTTAGGTCCTATATTTTGCACATGCACTCATTTACCTTTGAGTGAGTAAAATGTAACATCAATATATGTGACGTCTTGATTAATTGTCCTACAATGTCATTTTTGCTGGAACTGTTTTCATTTTCCTCTCAAAAATCGTTTGCCTATGGTAATAGATAAACATATTACTCACTTTTTAAAATTATCATCAGCTATGCCAATCCAAACACTTATTTGCATATTTCCTGTTTTAGTGACAATGGGTGTCAGATCTATCTAGAAGGGAGGCACCCAGTAGTTTACATATGGAAATGTTGTTTATTGTCAGTTAATATAGTGCAGTTTACTTACTCAGAAAGAAAGGTTGCATTGGAAAATAAATTACAATGCTGTCTTAAGTTCACCATATTAATTTGTACCCTTACACAATGGATGTTCGGTAAGCCACAAAACTGGATTTTCCTGGATTTCTTGTGAAATGACCGTCCCAAATGACAATTTTGCCGGTGATATTGCACCTGCTTTTTTAAATATGTGTTATGGTCATTTACTCCTTATCCTTTCGTTAAATATCTTTACAACTCTGTTCAGTAATTTTGTAGTAATAGTCCATATTTACCATTTGGATTAAGGCTCTTTACAACTAATAATTTCCTCAAAATTGATGTTTTTCTACAAGAAAGGCTGCTGAGCTGAATCAACTTTTGCACATTTTAACACTTAATTACAAAGTGTAATTAAGTGTTAACTATTTCAATTAGTCATTAATAGAACCTGGGGGGTTGTCGTATTTGGCAAAAATTTACATTTCGGATTTCCTAAAATGAGAGATTGAATGTTTGAAGCATCATTTGTTCATGATATAAGGGAGATCACTCTATTTTTTTGCAGACTGCTTGGGAACACGACTGTAAGAATACTGGTACCCCAATCAGTAAATACTTCAAGACATGGAGGAAACTGAGGGACAGAGAATTACAGTATCAGATAGCAGCTAAAGAACAGGTAAAGGTCAAAAGGTCAATGGATTGAATAAGCTGAACTAAGGCATAGATCCTTTTGGTTATTTGTTCTCTATCAGCTTTAGAATGTTTTAGATTAATGGACTGCCAAATGTTTTGATTTGATCTGCTCTGATGAGGCATAAGTTGTCGAAATACGTATTTGCAGAAAATAATTTAACAGTAACTTTGGTATTTTATTATCTAGTATACGTGTTCTGTCAGAAACACTATGGTAATTTAGAGACTGAGGAATTGTGGGTAAAATATTTATATTAGAAATTCAGTTGGTAGTTTCATTCCAGCAATGACATCAAATTATCTACTCTCTGGACCAATTAAAATATATTGGTGTATGCTTTTCCCAGAATGCATAAGTTCCTGAAATGGTGAGCTACTGTGGAGTTTGTGTCCGTCCAAGGAGTACTCAGATTATTTTAGCCCCCACAGGTGGTATATAGTGATCATGGTGTCAGTTCGATAGTCTGCCAGTTCGTTCTTTATTCCATCTGCCAAACGGGTATACCCTTTGTGGCGACAACTCCTCCCAGACCACTTGGTGAAATTCAGTGAAACTTTCACCGAATGTTCAGTGCATTTAGCTATTGTGCACTAGCTTTTTAAATCAAAGCTCCGATGGAGCTGAATATTCTACATGTGGCAAAACTTCGTAGTCATCCAAAGAACTACTGCATATGTCTGCATGTATTAAGTTATAGTCCGTAATACGTGAAAATAATCGGATTGTGTGATTTCACATGTTGATTTCATTGCTATTATATATTATCAAGCGCATTTGGCCACTTATTGCGATTTTAAAGGCGTAAAAACTTCTTAAAAGGCGACCGCAAAGCGAGAGCCTTTTAAAAAGTTTTCAGTCTTTAAAATCGCTGTAACTGGCCAAATTGCGCTTGATAATTATAATTTGTGCGAAAATTAGAACGAACAAATAGCGATGTTTGTATTTTGATTACTACACTATTTTAAGAATACACACCACAACGACTCGTTATTGATTTTTTGTAACTATGAATGGGGACATGTTTGACCTAAATAAATAATTTAAATCATAATTATAGAACACCAATCCCTGAATCTATTAAGCACTATTGATACTCAAAACAATAAATACGTAACTGACTTTGAAAATTTATAAACGTAATGTAATAAACTCAATGTTATAATACTAAATTAATCGCGCTTCTGGACATGTGTACTTATGTAAACTTTAAATATAGATCGCTTCAGCTGTGTGAATACACATCTGATGTGTTTTATCGTATGTTTCATTTTAAACCAATAAAAACATCTTATAAAGGTCAATGGGCGTGTTTTCCCATCAGATATAAAGACAGCCATTCATTTTCTATAAGCAACGAGTAAAAAAACATGCATATTGTTTTCAGTAAAATAAAGGTTTCAATAAAACAACACTGTATTCAACTCAAGAAAATGAAGAAATATAACTTAAATACTAAATGTATCCGATTTTGAAAGGAACTTGCGCACTATATTTTATTGGAAGCACGAAGATCTTCTTTTAGAGCTGTTAATAGGCTTGAAGCCTCATGCGGGGCACGTGATTTTTTCTTGCCATATCAATATCTCTCCAGCCATTTCATGGCTTCGAGATAAAAATTGATTTGACTCAATTTGTTATTTTTGTTGATTTTTTTACTTCTGGGATCAAATTTTGGAGCATTTGTAAACCTTGAATAATGACAACAAGATTTCAAAATAAAGTTGCTATTTGAAGGCGTTTCTCCAAAGATGACGTTAAAATATTTGTTCGAAACATCATATATTTTCATTCAAAATACACTTTATGTACCTAAAGGTTTAAAATTTGAACGTGACATACAAACACTATTGATTATTATTGTCAGGGATTGTCGAAAGCAGAAGAGGAAATACCAGTAATAGAAAGACCCAAAGGTGTTCAGAAAGCCTCTGCTGCTGAGAAAGAAGAGTTGTCTGCCTTGTTTGATACAGACAGTGAAGAATCTGATAACGAGGAAAGGTATGGCTATTTAGTTGAAAGGGAGACAATTATGGAGGGTAGTTTAATGCTAGAGCATATGCTTTTTGCCAGAATCCAGTCTCCCATTTACATAAAAAGGTCAATCCTGCTATCAGCTTATACCCCTTGAAACCCACTATAAAGAAGACTATGCTCTACTTAAATAGTGTTTTAAGGGAGTAAGTGTTATTTTAAATATAAGTAGAACATAAATGTGCTAGGGGCCATCTTGAATTGTCTATGAGGTATGAGCAAAGTTCATTGTTGAATGCATTATGGTAACTTCAAGATGAAGAACAGCAATAAAAGCGTTGTTCCATTGCTTTGTTTTGCATGTATTTGTAGAGACTTTGTCTCATGGTCATTTACTCCATATCCTTTCATTCACCATTTACAACTGGAGTTTGTCTCTCCTGCAGTGTGGAATATGTGAAAAGACTCCCTGTATGAGCAAAACTCTTGATTGAACGCCTCATGGTTACTTCAAGATCCATTTGCTAGATTTCTGTAGTGCTTATCAAATGTGCTAAGATGAGATATGATATCTATGTAAAAATAATGTTAACCAACATTACCAGTCATGTACTTTACCAATGATTAACATTAATTAGAAGATTTTTTGCACTTACAATTTCACAAATTCGAACCTGCATGCATCTATATTGTACATTAGAATGGTATTTATCACTAAATTTTCTGGTCAAAATATATAGTTTGCATTAACAGTTAAATTTAATAGGTGTTGGAGTGTGTCTTGCAATTCCCTTTAAAATAGACAAGTTAATATTACCATTTGCTATGTACCCCCCCAAAAAAACAAAAAAAAACCATGCACCCCAAATTCGAAGGTTAAAGGATACTGGTACCGCAAACTGCAAATATTAGTGGGCATGCTGGTTAACCCTATTTGAATGGATAAAACTCGAGGATGGGGAACAATTTTGCATAAATATGAAACTTGACAATTGTAATTCTTGAACAAATCAAATCAAATACTTTATTGTCATTAAACTAAATGTGTTTGTGACAAAAACATTGTATGTGACTGAGTCTTCCATTTTTACAGATTTTTAATGAAAACAGAAAGACCTGTAAAAAAGAAAGCAAAACAGGAATCAGATGATGAAGATAACTACAGGTAATGTAACATTCTCTTATCAGGCGTGACATCACAAACCCGAATTGACCAATCAGATCAGTCGATTTCAACTCATACCCCCAATATAGGCGGTGATGCGATCGATCTTTACTTATATAATCTATGCAAAAAATCGATATTTTAAATTGCAATATATTCAGGTGTTATAATAAATATGATCTTGAAATTCGGATATGATGTTAATATTGATGTTCCAAATGCATATTCCGAGTTTCATTTAAAAATCTTGAAATATGAATGAATAAATCACAGTTGAAGTTACTTATATATATAGTGAAATGTGGATTTTTTCACCACTCAACAGGTAAAGTGCCCGGATGTCCAATTATCACAGATTTTGGTGATTTGCTTTAGGGGGTTTGCCACTCCATTTGAAAATAAATAGGATTTCAAAATAATGTAATTTTTTGTTTGAAATTTAAAAAAAAAGAAGTAACTTAAGTGAAAAAAAAATTGATAGGTTGATGATCTTGTTTTTGAGATAAAAGTAATTGAAAATTATGCAGGAAACTGAACTCCTCTGATTTTTCATAGGATTAACATTAGCAACGTTTCACCATGAATGAATGTCACAGAATAAATAAAATTTAATGACATATTTACAGAATGCTTATGAAGATGTGTATAATGAAATTATGGGGAAAAAATAAGGGGGTCTATGAGCAAAAAATTATATAATGCTTTTAATTGGATAAAACCCGAGAAAACCGAAAATCTGACAGGAATTCCAAAACACAAGGAGCGAAGTCCCCAACAAAATGCATATTTTCCCTATAGTTTTAATGTATGGAATGATTGGAATCTGAAACCACATATTTAAGTACCCATGGAAAAAGAATATTTATGAAAACCACTAGTTCTGGTAACCATGAATAAAAAAATGCTTGCACAGTATTTATTGCAGCTTTTTCTCAGATTGAGACTGGCAGAAGGCAGGTGATGGCTAATTTTTGCCATTTATGTCTTGTCCATGATAAACTCCTGAAAAACAAGACAGTAAATTCATACAAAGTTATGCTGACAACAGTTGAAATGTTACAATGGTGGCATACAAAGGTCATACTATTAACTTTAACAGGAATATCATATTACAGCTGGTTGAATGTTCACTGTTATAACATGAATGGAATACACACAGAATATACACCCAAACGGAGCAAACAAAAGGAATGAATTTGGTCAATGCACATACTACATTGATGCACACTATACAAACCATATGCATTTACACAGTATAAACAAATTGAATTGTTTAATCATATACTGGTACATTGCTCATATAAAAACACAATATGAACGAAATACATTCGGGGTGCAAATTGATTGTTTGATATAATTTCCGATAGACTCTTCAGACAAAAGACTACAACTGCCTGATAGTATTCTATGCACTGTTCAGAGCATGCATCCATGAAAAGAATAAATAAAATTGTGTTTTTTTTTGTATAAAAGATGTGTGAACAGTACACCTTATACACTATTTGATTGCTTTGGAATAGAAAAACAGCAAGCATAACAAAAAAAAAAAGAAAAAAAAAGAATGCACACAAAAACTGTTTTGTTTAGCATTCAACCAACTGCATGTCTAGTTGAAAGTAATCACATTCCCAATTTTTGCTGTCATGCTTTCTTTCCAGAGCAGCTTATGAAAACTTCAGTTTTTCATACTCTGCTTTCCACAAGGGATTGGTTTATTCTGTTATTGGCAGTGTGTGGGCGGATGGGTGTATGGGTTCATCTGTAACAAAGATTTGGTGCATTTATCTTGGAACTTTAAAAGGATTCAGATCTTAAATTTTGCCAGAAGCTTTTTATGATCATGCCATATTGTGGGATGTGCATTTAGACCTGTCCAGATAATACTTCCTGTTTATGGACTCTGTCATTTTTGACAGTTGTCAACACTTTTTCAATTTTGGAATAGTTAATGCCAAGCTTTTCTCTGCAGTGCTTTACATACTAATTTGTAATTTTGTCACAAGCTTTGTATAGTAATGCAATATTATAGGGTTATAGAATGGGATTTTTCATATTGGTCCTGTATTATGTCCAAGGACGGTCGTATTGGGCCGAGGCAACGCCGAGGCCCAATACGGCTGTCCGAGGCCCAATACGACTGTCCGTGGACATAATACAGGACCAATGTGAAAAATAACATTCTATGACGCCTTTATTAAATAGTTATGTAAAACTATGCTATCGATTCAGTGGCAACAAAATGGGCGAAGGACTTGTCAGTCAATTTTCAAGTTTACTTTTCCTTTATCCTCAAGTTTTTTTCATGTATGTCTGCTATGGGGAACAGTCTCCAACATTTGTAAATTTGACTTGTGATAGGACGGCATGGATAAACATTGAGATGTCCGTCAGTCACGCAAATGACTCAAGTTCAATTCAGCGAGTGGTGGTTACCTGAAAAAGCTTTACTTGTCTGATCTTCGTAGCATTTTGTGTTGAAATCTGATTGTTGACATGTTTGAATACTATGATGTTTCATATTAAACATCACTGAACTATCAAAGTATTTTTCAGAATGTCAACAAACCAGCGTTGTCATTGATGTCCTTGAACTTCTGCAAATTAAATGTAGAAATACGGGATCGGATCCCGGAAATGAAACTGAATTTCCGTTTTAAAATAAATCGTAATACAAAATGTACGATTGGTTTACATTGTAGCAGTCTAGCAGATTATTCACATGTAATTATGTTCTGTTCGTGATATTGCCGCCATTTTGTTGAAGATTTAATGAACCAGAAGTCTGTATTGGGCCTGGCCGTATTGGCCCAGTAAACCCGTATTGGGCCAGTAAATCCATATTGAGCCAGTATACTCCTTTCTCCTATTTCCGGTGTATACCTCATTCCGGTGTAGTCGCGAATTCCAGATTTTCACAGCATTGCGTGTTTGTGAGTGCACTGGGTTCATATGTCAGTGACGTCAGAAGGTCTGCTATTTACTACCGTCAACACATAGATGGGACAACAACTATTTCAGCTAATATTGATTATATACACTTACCTTCACGATTTTACTGATATTCACTTAACCTGTGTATTGCATGAAAAGTAAATGAAATATTTTTATTGCTTTTTGGGTCCAAAATAAAATATTGTCAAGTCTACATCGTCTGCAACATGTAAAGCTTCCTCAGCAACAGTCACGTGATTTTAAAACGCCAAGATGGTCAAGAAAAAAGTATGGAAAACTAGATAAACAAAAATAAATGATTTTTTTTCTTTATTTAAAAAAGAAACGTAGTTGGTGATCTTTGGTTGTAAATTCCACAAAGATCCACCAATTTAAACATGAAAAAAAAATTATATGAATATTTTGGAAAGATTTGGTATAGAATTTGGGAAATGTAAATTAAAGTTGTTTTTTTTTATTATTTAAATAAATGTATGTTTCTTATAATAATAATAATAATAATATTAATAATCATAATAATAATAATGAAATAACATTGATTTCTTAAACTTAAAGATAAATGTTATTCAAATAAATGATGTGTTTTATATGCTTCTTTTCAAACTAGTGTACTAATATGTCGTTTTGATTTATTGATCTTAAATATTGATGTCCGTTTTGAGCCTCCATACACTACTTTACTTTTGCACCGGAAATAGGAGAAACGTCAACAACGCTAAGTGTGATTGACCTGTGACTTTTAATCAAATGTTCAAAAGATAGATATTCGAGTTTGTTTCCCGTTGTATGCATCATTTAACAGAATGATATCTTTATTTTTTACTGGTAGTTATCATAGTAAATGATAGATGCAGTGAGAATATTTATTAAAAGTTTAAGATATCGACCACCGGAATCAGGAAAACCCTGTATAAATCTGGGAGGCGCTCGATTCATTGTCCTGGACGTCCTGCACAGTACCGTACCACAATCGAGTGACTGAGAACAGTGTTCTGGATCTGTTCCGTCTGTACCAACTTCAGAGGTGGTGTAGTGTGCAAAGTCCGCCATTAAAGATGGAGTCAAACGTAATGGATGCAGGAAAATAAATGTGAATTTAATGAATTTGTAACATAACAATAAATGATTTCTATAAGACAATAAAGAAAATACTTAATCACAGCTGAAGCGAACTTAGAAAACATTTTAGAGTTATTGATTTCTTCACTGAAAGATGCATGCATTTATCAAAAGACTTGTTTAACGAAAATCATGTCAAATATTAATTACAAAAAAAATTAAGAATTCGGTCAATCAATTACGTTTGAATTACGTCATCATTTTATATTGCAAAATATTGATTCAAATTATCATGACCCCTTTCATATTATTTGAACATATAAGAAAATATTATCAGCTTAAATATTCAATTTTTGACAAGTGTTAAACCTACAATACATGGCATTTTACTACAACTACGAATTCTATTGCACAATCATTGTTTTTCCTCATTATCAACAAATTCGTTCGCGAAAGTAGCTATAACACAATCGACGTCCATTTTGATATAAGAACATCCTGTTCCAAGACATTCGATTCGCTTGTCCAGAACATTGTGATCCGAACATGTCCAGCACAGAGAATCGAGTGCCCCCCGTAAAAGCCACTTCGTAGTTTCGACAACTTCCGCTTTATGGGGAAATCGGCCAGATGCATTATGGGAAGGATGGAAGCAAAACAGCAGACGAAGTGGGCGAGAGGGTAAATGGAATAATCATAAATTGTGCAATTGTGTAAAACAAATCGGTGGAGACATGTCTTTTACTGAACATGTCATTATTGGATAAAACTGTTAGTTGACAAAATGTGGTTCCCACGTGGGTTATTTATTTATACTAGCTTAAAACGTTGTGCAAAAATGGCGACTTTTTGACCTTGATGACATAAAACACATTCAATTTGTTCGTATGTAAGACAGTTTATTATTTTACCTCCCTGTGTTTATTGCTATGTTCATATGATAATAAATTGTATCATAGTGATTATAATCCTGAAGAAATCAAAGGGAAAGACGGATGGATACCGGTCCAACGGCAACACTGCCATCAGTGCCATGTTATGGTGTGACCCCTTGAGATATGACCGTCGACCGGAAAAGAAAATCTGTTTTAAAATAATGACAAGTTTGCAAAATTTGAAGAAGAAAGACAACATATATCACATATGGCTGATCAGGTGGTGTTAGTTGGGCCCGACATTATCAAAATTTCAGTACCCAAACCCATAATTCTGTAAACCCTAAAACTACAGTGACAACAAAAATAGGGGTATTCTAGTAGCATGCTGGGCTACTTGTACACATATTGCAGCTTAGGTTAAAATTTTAGGGGTCTTAGGCCACTTGGTCCCTGTTAATACAGGGATGAACCTACCCAGGGACCCAGTAGCCCACGGCCCCTAAAATTCTGCCTAGGCTACTAAAAATTTTGAACCAGTAGCCCAGCTGGCTACCAAAATTTTTGATATTTATGGTTAGACACATAGCACTGGGCTAGTAGAATATACAGCTGGGCTACCAATTTTCATTTGCCAGGGACCCAGATGGCCATATAGACTCAAGATATGAAGGTACATCCCTGTAATACATATCCTTGGACAAGGAGAATAGACTAGCTGAAATGAGCTCCCAAATATTTTAAAAATGTCTATTTTAAAATATATATACAATGTAATTATGATTTTTGTCCTTTTTGATTTGGTATACTCTCCTGGTTTAAATAACACTGAATTTACTCCATGTTTCCTTTATTTTCACACAATTTTTTATGTAGTACAATGAATATCAGAATTAGGATTTAATCTTATTTTACATTTTAATTATGCAGTATAGTGATTGTCAGAAATATATACATCAATGATATTGAAATCATATTCTATACAGGGTTCTTTGCAAACAAAATTCAAACTTCATTTGAAAACAAAAACATTTTGATTTTGATAATTATTCTTTGATGACATATGTTTGCGGGTATTCATAGTGCTTTCTTTAATTAACCCCAAAAATGCAATTAATGGATAATTTTCTCATATCAACTTATTTTTCTTGGGTAAATAATTAATTGCAGAGTCTACAAGCAATTTCTGTTCATACTTGTAACTTAGTAGGCTAGAAAAAAAGTAGGGTTAAAGTAAGACTTGTGATGAGGCACAAATTGTTGAAATGGCCATCCAGTCAATTCAAATTATTTTCAGTAATGTGTTCAAATCTTTTTTTTTTTTTTTTTTTTTTTTTNGGGGGGGATTTTTAGTTTAACGAACCCTTCTACCTTAAAAATTTTGCCCCAAAATTGAAAAAAAATTGCTTTTTGAATTCTATTTTTATTTTTTCCCTAGCCTACTAATACAAGGCCTATGACTCAATAAAATTCCTATTATTTTAATCCAAATTACAGTTTTTTCCCTGACCTCAATTTTTTCTGAAATTTTATTTTTATTTTTTTTTCCATCCTCCTACCCACCAACATTTAGGAAAAAATTGTAGAACTACAAAATAAAAAACAGTGGCCTTGTGGTATTATGTGCATGTACCCCATCTCCTATCAAACAATAACTAGATAAGGGGCAGATATAATTCTGCAACCTGTGTCAATTTTATCATATACCCAAGAAACAATTCATTAGATAAACTTTCATCAGATTGATTTTTTTTATCAGTATCCCTTTTTGAAAAGGAAAATTCAGTCTACACATATCTTGATGTGCTCTTTTGTAACTGGGTAGGAGTGATACTCTGAAGTAGGGTTGGAGAGATGTTGGCAAATATGACACACCTGAAGATGAAGTCTGTATTTCATACCTACATGTGGTAGGTACTCTTTGAATTTCATCTGAACAGGGGGTTTGACTGTTGTTTGAGGATCTCAAATATGTGGTTTAAAATTGTGGTCAACATTTTTTTTTTCCACAATAAATATTTGTTATTTTATTTTTTTTATCATGAATTTTTTTTTTTTTGGTTGGATAAATATTTTGGTTATTTTTGGTTGAGTTAAACCAAGATTTGTGTTGCACAAGGATGTATAATGATAACTTATTATAATGATTATAAGTCCTTGTACTGGGGAACTTCTAGATTTTTTGGCATAATTCAACAGTGTTTGCAATCAGATTTACTATATAAAGCATTGAACTGCTTTTTCTTCCTTAATTATTTATTTATTTATTTATTTGTATTTGATAATTTTCAGAAAAAAAAAAATATATTTGTTATATGGAATTCTATGGGAGTATTTAAATCTGAACTTTGAAGGTTGGCATATTTAGGACACTGATATGGCAACATCAAGAAATGTGTTGTTGTATATTCCTAGATAGGTGAACCAGGCCTTGAATATATATGACAGACACACCCCAACAAAATATTCTATTTGGCCTGCCAGATAATTGACGATATATTGATAAGACGGCCTGATATTCAATATCGTCTGCTGTGTTCCACGGACAGTTGCCCAGTTATTCAATCAAATTTAAGTTAACTTGCGTATACTGCTTTGATTTTTTGGCATCATTTGATCTAGTAGCTTCATGTCTGTTCCGTAAGACAAGTCTCCGTAACTGAGCTTGCTGTTTTGATTATTTCAAGCCAAGGTATTATCTTCAGGTCGCCGTGTCTCCCCCTTTTTGCTATTTGGTTTGCGTTAACCACGGTCCCTACACGGTTGCTGTCGAATGTCTCAAGGTACAGTCATATATTTTAATCATCTGTCATCACCATTTTATTGTTGTAAATGAAAAAAAGCACAATTTATAAATTATATCGACCCAAGCATGTTACTGTACCAACGTTTCCATATGCAGACAACGCAATATTTTGCTTCCGTAACCTTTGACCTAGATAAATTAACCTCCGCAATGGAGAGCGCGCGTCTGTGCAGTTTGAAACTCCGAACTCGCTTATTGGGCCTGTTTGGTCGTATTTGTCCAGTAAACCTATCTATATTTGCTCTAATCATTTTGTATTGCATAGACAATTTTAATCATATTTTACATAACTATTTAATAATCAGACCTATCAAGGTACTACTGCCTGTAAGTCCATAATAAAATAATTCCTAGATTCTCATTTATTTTTTTCTCAAAATTTGGGCGAGCATGCAAATATTATTTAATGTATTTTATCAAATTATGTTAAAAATGCTGTCATTTTAAAAGAAATTTACCAAAATTGGTCATAATTTAAAATCAAAATTTTTGAGGTGGGTGAAAAAAAATCGATTTTGGACAGAGTTATGGCCCTTTAAGATAGAAAATTTTGGTAAAATATAGGTTTTCCGGACTTTTTTCCTAAACCGTTCCAGACATGAAGCTAATATTTGCTATGTAAGTCTACCACATTGAGTTACAGATCAAGTTCGAGTTTGGTTCCTGTTCATTGATTTTGGATGGAGTTCAGGGGCCTTGGACTTGGAAAATTTTGGTAAAATATAGGTTTTTGAGACTTTTTTTCTAAACCGTTTCAGATATTAAGCTGATATTTGCATTGATACTCAACCACTATGGGTTACAGATCAAGTTTGAGTATTGGTTGGGTCCATTGATTTTTAACGGTGTTATGGGCCTTGGGCTCCGAAAACTTTTCTTCTTTAACTATTTTTGCTGGTATAACAAAGAATTATTCCATCGGTAGGGGACTTCTGTATTGCCTTGCAATATGATCCACACTTGTTTCCATTCAGTTTTCTCTACAATGGTACAATTGTATATGATACATTTTATCACAAGCTTTGTAAGACTATGCCATAAAATTTTCAAACTTGTGCTGATTATTAGAAGCTGAAGATGAGAGCAGGATATTACAAGTGAACAAAGGCTCATATATGCCTTGTTTATTGGTGTTCACATTGGTAGTGCTTTTTGTTTATTGTTAAATTGTCTCTATTTATGTTACCACTTTATTGCCTTGTTTTTGGATTATTGTTTCTGGATTTTGCTTTTTCTGAGTTTGTATTTGTTTGTTTGTATCTCCGTTTTATATTGGAAGTCTCAATAGGGGGTCCCTTTCCCACAATCCTGTTAAATTTTCTACACTTTCCTGTTTCACGGGAAGGAAAATATTTTACAAAGACTCTTAAGGAAGCTGCTCTTTTCCATTTCACAGGCTCAATTTTCAGCAGTTCCCACTTCACGCTGGACATCCCTTCCCGTTTTCATGTGCACTTTTGCCACAATCCTGTTTTCTGCTTACTTAAAAGGCCCGCTCCCCACTTATTCCCAGTGAGACCCACATTGTGATGATGGTAAGAAAACTTTTGAATAAGTGAAAGGTCAATGAAACTTGGCAAGTAGGTTGGTATGAAGTATTATATCACAGTCTACCATATTGCCATTGATTTCAATTTTATGGTCCAGACACAGTAAGGCCACATCAAATTAATTAATAGATTCTCATCCCCTCCCGCCCCATTTTTTCTAAGCTCATTTTTTTTTTATTTTCAATTATTCAGAAATTTTCTTTAAATT
>MJUU01024183.1:63277-75102 GCA_002080025.1 Modiolus philippinarum
TGATATATTATAGTTGCAGGCGTATATATTTCTTCTGCAGGCGTATTTTAAACCGGCAGGCGTATGCAGGCGTATTTAAGTGCGACCCTATTTTGGTTCATGGATTTCCAAATGTTTTCGTTTATTCTGCACTGAAGAGTTATAAGTTGTCTAAATGCGCATATGCAGAAACTAAATTCACATTTACTTCGGTATTTTGTTATTTGGAGAGGATATATTAAATATACTGAGGTTTCATTCCGTGTATTGCACTCGGTAGATGTCCTTGGTACTGGATTTGGCTTCCTATTTCGATATTTTTATACCACGCCACACGAAGTGACGAGGTATTATGTGATACCCTCAGTTGTGTGTCCGTCCGTCTGTCTGCCCCCGAAGGTTTCCGACTGATAACTTGTGAACGAAATAACACAAGGTCTTCAAACTTGGTGTGTAAGTTGTGTACCACAGTTTACCACAAAACACAGGCCAAGTATAATTTTGGGTTCAGCGGTACACATCGTTGTGGAGTTATGCCCTTTAAACGTGGCGGGGTATCAGGTAATCCACCATTACTATTTTTTTAGAATACATGGGCAAACTAATACCGAAGCAAGAATGAGGAAAGGGGAAATTCTAAAATCATAAATCAAAAATCACGGCAATTCACAGCCACACGAATTGAGACAGTATGACAAAGACATAACAAATAAACAAAAACAAAAAACAAGAACGCCACACAACTAAAGCACTAGCAGTGTGAACCCCTATAAAAACTGAGGTATTGTCAGGTGCTCCGGAAGGGTAAGCACGATCTGCTCCACGGGTGGCACCCGTCACACTGAAATGAGTACTTCTTTTTGGATTACTTTGTGATTATGGCTTAATTTCAATATTATTTGATTTTAATGCTGCTGATGAGAGGTTACTCCTTGACACGTGTACAGCATAACGAAATTAACTCTTTTAATGCAACTTCGGTTATGTTTTTTGTATTTGGAATGCACTTGTCCGTCCATCTGTCAAATACGTTTGTCATTCAGTCTGATATGCCTGAAGAGACTCATTTGAAATTTGCTTTGCTGCAATTTGGTTAAAAGTTGTGCTTTGTTTCTCTCCAATATCTAATTGGGGAATAACGTATGAAAATTCGAATTGCGCGCGTATATCTTTACAAAATATCCCACTCTTTGTATAAGTCATTTGTGGATGGTATGGGAGAATATTTTTAGAACATTTTAAAAACATTTTATACATTTTTTGAATGCCAGGATCTGCTTAGAAGGACCAGGACATAAAACGGATTAGTCATTGGACATTAGAATTTGTACAGTGATATTCCAAAGATATGACCTTTTTTATAGATAAAACAACATTATTATTTATAAGAATTTTACTTGAAATAGAATTGAAAATTTGCAAACGATTACTGACGCTTAAAGGCAGGAAAGAGGAAAATTATAAAATCATAAAATTCCAAAAACATGGCAATTCAGATGTAGCACACATCGAGGCAACAAGACAAAGACTAACTAAAACAGTCTTATCAAAATTTAACCTGCACGGTAAAATTGATGTTCTAAAAATATTCTACTGACTCTGTTGGTTATACAATTTTAGAGTTTTTTAAAAAAAAAGGAATACTCATTTGATTAACTCATTCAATTTTACATTAATTTCATTATCATTACATCTCATTATTACCAATCAAAGTGAAAACTAATTACACAACACTCCACCCACTCGACAGTACAATTGATGTTCTAAAAACAATTTACTGATTCTGTTGGTTGTACGATTTAAGAGTTTTTTTGAAAGGAATACTCATTAAAAATATTTGATTACCGCATTAAATTTTACACTAAGTTCATTATCATTACATCTCATTATTACATATGAAAATGAAAACAAACTACAAGACACTCTGGCCTCAAGTTACTAACATTAAAAACCAATAGACCTTACGATTCTCACTAATGTACATGGATACCAAAAGTTTCATTACGAAGTCACTTTAAACAGAAAAGCTTCAGTGTCACTCTCATTCACAGTATCCTAACTATATTACATACATTACAAAGTCACTTTAAATAGAAAATATTCTGTGTCACTCTCTTTACACACATCCAAGTATTCTCACTATAGTACATAGATCCTGATAGTATCATTACAAAGTCACTCAAAACAGAAAAGCGTCAGTGTCACTTTAATTATACACACGGGATCACTATAGTACATAGACACTGACAAATCATAACAAAGTCAATTTAAACAGAAAAAATTCGTGTCACTCTCATACAATCAAGTACATGTAGTACATAGACCCTGATAGTATCATTACAAAGTCACTTTAAACAGAAACACGTCAGTGTCACTCTCATTACACTGATGAGATCCAAGTATTCCCACTATAGTACTTAGATACAGATCATTACAAAGTCACTTTAAACAGAACCAGAGGCTCCTGAGGACCACTTTTGAAACAAGTTTTGAAGTCGAGACGTCATTTTGTAAATGGCGGTCAACGAACGATTTTCAACATCGGTTTTGAAGTCGCAACATCAATTTCTATTTGGAAACCAAATTTCATTCAAATCAGACAACATTGAATTTTCCCGCCTTTTTTGGCAGCCAGTTGAAAATGGCATTCAACAAACAATTTTCAACACTTGTTTTGAAGTAGTGACATCAATATATCCACTTGGATACCAAATTTAATTGAAATTAGATAATTTTGAATTTTCCCGCCTTCTTTGGTGGCCATTTTGAAAATGGCAGTCAAGGAATTATTTTTAACATCTGTTTTGAAGTTGCGACATCAATACCTATTTGGAAACCAAATTTCATTGAAATCGGACAATGTTGAATTTTCCCGCCTTTTGTGGTGGCCATTTTGAATATGGCGGTCAACGAACAATTTTTAACATCGTTTTTGAAGTTGCGACATCAATACCTATTTGGGAACCAAATTTCATTGAAATCGGACAATGTTGAATTTTCCCGCCCTTTTTTGGCGGCCGTTTTGAAAATGGCTTTCAACGAACTCTTTTCCACACCAGTTTTGAAGTCGCCACAGCATGGCAAGCATTTCATCATTTTACCCTTAACCACCGTGTACAACCGTTACCACGAGGGAGTAGCTCTACGGCATGAGGGAGTAGATTTTTTCGCAGGAGGGAGTAGTATTTCCCGGCAATATTTCATAAAATCAGTGAAGTAAGCTTCCCAAGTTTTTTAAAGAACATATATCCTTATAAATCATATATGGCACAGAACCTCTCAGTTATTATGCTTGTTTGTTGTGTTATTAGAAATCCAGCAGATGATTTCATTTTCTCAAACACCTCGGACTTTTACAGGCGATGGGTACGCAAAACTGTTTTATGACCTTGTACAGCGAAGAAAACCATCAGTCATGTTTACGGGTGCACATCGATAGATTGTCATCAAAGCGATCCCTTTAAATCATCAAATGTATCTTCAAAGGTCATGATTTATTATTTAAATTATTTGAATATATATGACATGCCTGTACAGGGTACCACCAGAGGGAGCAAATCAAAATTTCTAAGCAGCACGAGGGAATCGCTCATATCATGACATTAACAGTCATATATTCACTTTAATAGTTCATAAAACAGCCATAATTACAAGCAATTATCCCAAACTCAAAACGTTGCACAGTACCATGATGCTTTGCCCCTTCCATGTGCACGTATTAAAGTCACATTCTTGTTTGCACAACTTCTCTTTAATTTCTTCGCAGAAATATGTGTATCTGCATCATTGATGAAGATTGCAGTATACCTTTATATAAAACACAGTTATGAAAGCACAGGTCATGCTGACAAGTTTGATTTTCCGACAAATACTTGTGTTATAAGAAATATTCCTTTTTCTGTCGCGCTTAGTTCCACAGGGAATATAGGGAACCAGGTCATGTCCACAAGTAATTGGTCTAAAATTTCAAACTAAATTAATATGGTCTATTGTTGCACTTTTTATGCGGCTTCTGGCTCCTATTACGTCAAGACAATCAGACAATCAATGCGAAATTTGAAATCTTTTGAAATTGGATTTCAGTTAATACAGAAGTAACAATTCAAGCTATGATATTACATTAAATGGGATGAAACGAATGTAATGTATAAGGAAACAAAGATAAGCATAGTTCGTTGAAGGTGGTGGAGCATTTGTCAAAAAAGTTTTAAAAAATCAAAAATTTCTTCATATATAAATCGAGACTACTATGAAATTGGATAATAGAAATTATAGGTACTAAAGTAAATAAGAACCGAACCGTCAGTCAAAAAAGAACAATCCAAATACAATGGCTACATCGAAATTACCAAGATAAAAAGTATACACAGTCAAGCATGGAACAGAAAATAAAAATAAAGAAGCACATAGTATACAAATTGACAACACGAATCATGCAACGGTAGACTTATGTCCTGCTTCAAATAAGACACCCGCTGTGTTGAGCAAGTCAATTTCGGCAGTAAAGTCAAATCCAGTAGAGGAAAAACTAATCATCTTAAGGAGGTTTGCTGGTCATGTTTATGTATTTCTGACAGATTTTCGGATTTCTTTGGTTTTATCCATTTAAAAGCTTAATAATGTTTTGCCCGGTGACCCCCTAATTTTATTCCATAATTTCNAGGTAGACCTAGGTTAAGGGACATAACTCTTAAAAATCCTATGTATGTTTGTTTTAATCAGTCTTTATTAATATGTTCTAAGCTTCTAAGTGACATAGATGATTTTAATTCTTTTTCACATAAATACTTAAAAATCATCGATGAATCAGACTGATGAAAACGCCTTACTGATTTAAAGAGTATTCTCCCTTTGCCTAGGTCTACTACCTTAAGATGTTAAAGGTAAGGATCTGTTATCATCCGGGAAACGTATATTACGTAGTAGTCGACAAGATCGTGGCGTCGACCGTAAATTTTCTGCAGTGATGACTTTAAGATATGGGTAACATACCCTTTGTTGTAGTAGCCTATTTGTTATCTGTATCGAACACAGGCCCTTGAGTAGCGAATGATTTGGGAGATGTAAATTCCGCATGCTGGCGCTGTTGGAATGTTGCTAGAAAGGCAAGCAAAGTTGACTATTGGAAAAGTAACGTGATCGCGTTTGTCATACAGCTTATTTTCACCTCTGTTGTCAATTTCAAGATGAAGATCAAGAAATGAGGCCGATGTGGCATTGTCAAGTATCCCTAATTTTGAACTCTTTTGGATAGATAACATGGAGAAAATCGCCAAAGCGATGATTGTTTAGTGACACACTATCATCTTGCAATATATCACATTCTCACTGTAACTTCGGTATTTTGTTATTCAATGACATTTGATACCCAGAACTTCAGGGGTTGTCAGTGAGAATATGAACAGTAAATAAAAAAATGTATACAATTAAAGCGATTCCCTCTTGCTGCTCTGAAAGTTTGATTCACTCCCTCTGGTGTTACCCTGTTCACGCATGTGATATGTAATTAAATATTTTATCACGACTTTTGAAGATAAATGTGAGGATTCAAAGGGATCGCGTTGATGACAATCTATCGATATACATCCGTAAACATGCCTGGTTTATGGTTTTCTTTGCTGTACAAGGTCATAAAACAGTTTTTCGTACCAATCGCCTGTAAAAGTCCGAGGTGTTTTTTGAACATGAAATCCTCTGCTGAATTTCTAATAACATAACAAACAAGTATGATAACTGAGAGGTTCCGTGGCAAATGTGATATGTAAGGAAACGTGTTCTTTAAACACTTGTGAAGCTTACTTCACTGATTCTATGAAAAATTGTCGGGAAATTCTACTCCCTCCTGCGAAAAAATCTACCCCCTCATGCCGTAGAGCTACTCCTTCGCGGTAACGGTTGTACACGGTGTTAACCTTCATCTTCTATAGTTTTGGAAATAAAAGACGAAAAATACGAAATTTTAAAAATTCGGTGAAGAAAGGACCATAACCCCTACGCGGGTTTATGGATTTTCTTCAAAATTTCAGGGTGTGTAGATCTTAATATGCTGACCATTTTTGCAATTTACACTTAACCTCTATCTGTTACACTTTTTGTAATAAAAAATAAAGATGCAAGAATTTTTGAAAATTTACGGAAAAAGGGCTATAACTCCAGATGGGTTCCAGATTTTCTTCAAAATTGCACTATGGGTAGATCTCATCATGCTGATGATTTTTACCTTTTAATCAGATTTTTGAAATCTGTAACGGTTTTCGAGTTATTAGTAAAAACTGCAGTTTACCCCTATGTTCTATTTTTAGCAATGGCGGCCATGTTGTTTGACCAGCCGTCTAATCGAACACAATTTTGAGAAGCCATACCCTGGTGATGATTCAAGTCAAGTTTACATTTGGCACAGCGGTTTCAGAGAAGATTTTTGAAATTGTTGACGGATAGACAGACAGACGACGGACGCATAGTGATGGCAAAAGCCCACATGGCCTTTTAGGCAAGGTGCGCTAAAAAGTGTCACCTTCATTACACTACATCCCAGTATCCTCACTGTAGTACATAGATCCTGATATCATCATTACAAAGTCACTTTAAACAGAAGAGTTTCAATGTAGCTCTCATTACACTAAAGAGATCCTTGTATCCTAACTATGGTACATAGATCCTGATAGTATCATTACTAAGTCACTTTAAACAGAAGAGTTTCAGTGTAACTCTCATTACACTGAAGAGATCCTTGTATCCTCACTACGGTAAATAGATCCTGATAGTATCATTACTAAGTCACTTTAAACAGAGAGGGTTTGGTGTCAATCTCATTACAATCAAGAGATATCGATCCTAAAGTACGCACAACGAAATTTGCCACAGCTTAAATCGCTGTAGCTATTTTGTTTTAGACCCTAATAAAACATACATGTATCATTTTCTAATTTTTGCCGCTACTCTTGATATATTTATAGAAATAATCAAAGTTCAAATAAAAACAATTTCCATAGACCTTAATGTTAATTTAAAGAAATTCGATGTTGGAGTGATTGATGAATGATTTACGCAAACCAACAAACCAATGAAAAGACACCAAATGCATTGCCAATGGATTATAGGGTGCTTGTTTGTTGTTTATTCGGATGGCCAATGAACAAACAGAATTAGATTTGTTTACTGATTTACATAAAAATGTTTAGGTAAATCTGAGAACAAAATTTGCAGAACCAATATCCAGTTATCATTTACTTTTATTAAAATAAATTTGTTTACAGGGAAAAAGTTTTTGTTGATACTTTTTCAAGTAATTACATAATTAATGTTTTTGCTTCGCACTCGAGATTAACTCCCGACCCATTTGATTTGGTTAATCGATAGACCCAAGGGCATTATAATGATAAATACAAGTCTTCAGTTGACCAGGTATACTTCCTTTTTTTCGACTCAAATTTTCTGTTAAAATAACATAGAAGGGTAACGGATAACTTTTTAACCCTTTGTTGTAAAATTATGGTAATGCATGGCATGAAGCGGTAAAAAATTAGCTTTCCAATGGTGTACACCATGTCACCCTTTAACATTTACCAAAAAAGATATTTGGAGAAAAGTCGGGGCAAATTCCGCTGTGGCTACTTTAGTATCCTCACTATGGTACATAGATCCTGATATTATCATAAACAGAAACAATTCAGTGACACTCTCATTACAATCAAAAGTAAGTGAGAACCGAACCGTCAATCCAAAACGAACAATCCAAGGACAATACTATGGTACATAGATCCTGATATTATCATAAACAGAAACAATTCAGTGACACTCTCATTACAATCAAAAGTAAGTGAGAACCGAACCGTCAATCCAAAACGAACAATCCAAGGACAATGGCAACTTTAGTATCCTCACTATGGAACATAGATCCTGATATTATCATAAACAGAAACAATTCAGTGACACTCTCATTACAATCAAAAGTAAGTGAGAACCGAACCGTCAATCCAAAACGAACAATCCAAGGACAATAATATGGTACATAGATCCTGATATTATCATAAACAGAAACAATTCAGTGACACTCTCATTACAATCAAAAGTAAGTGAGAACCGAACCGTCAATCCAAAACGAACAATCCAAGGACAATGGCAACATCAGAAACAAAAGAAGAAAAAAACAGAGACACAACATGGGTACGGCACAGAAAAGAAAAATGAAGACACACACACATAAAGATGAACAACGCGGACTAAATAAAAAAACATGGGTGAGATCAGGTGCACCGGTAGAGTTAGCATCTCCTGCTTCTTATAAGACACCCGCCTTATTGAACATGTCAAATCTGGTAGAGGAAACAGCAATTAAGCTTTAGAGGGAAAGATATGTTGTCATCTGGGAAACAGATATCCCATAGTGGTCCAAAAAGATGGTGATGTCGACCGTAAAACTTCTGGAGGGATAACTTCAAATTTTGGGTAACATACGCTTGTTGAAGCAGCCTATTTGTGATCAACCGGACTCTATCAAGGAAGTCACTGTATCGAACACAGGCTCTTGAATAGCGAATGAGCTGGGAGATGTAAACTCCGTATGCCGGCGCTGTTGGGATGTTCCTACAAAGAAAAGGGAAGTTTACTATTGGAAAGGTGAAGTCATCGCGTTTGTCGTACAGCTTAGTTTGAAGTCTACCTCTGTTGTCAATTTCAAGGTGAAGGTCAAGGAACGAGGCTGATGTAGAAGTGTCTGTGGTATCCTTAATTTCGAGCTCTTTTGGATAGATCAAATGAAGAAAATCACCAAAGCGAGGGTTGTTTAGTGACAAAATATCATCTATATAACGGAAGCTAAAATTGAAGGATTGGGCCAGTTTTTTATCTTTATTTTGAAGAAGCCCTTCGATAAAGTCAGCTTCATAAGAGTGAAGAAACAGATCGGCTAGGAGAGGCGCACAGTTTGTGCCCATAGGAATTCCGATGGTCTGTTGGAAAAACAAGTCCTCCAAACGGGACAAATATATTGTCGATCAGAAACTCTAACATTTTAATCACAGTATTCTCACTATAGTACATAGACACTGATAGTATCATTACAAAGTCACCTTAAACATAAAAACTTCAGTGTCACTCTCATTACAATCAAGAGATCCTAGTATCCTCACTATAGCACATAGATACTAATAGTATCATTACAAGGTCACTTTTAACAGAGAAAGTTCAGTGTCACTCTCATTACACTCAAGAGATCCTAGTATCCTCACTATAGTACATAGACCATGATAGTATCATTACAAAGTGACTTTAAACAGAAAAGCGTCTTACACTCAAGAGATCCCATTATCCTCACTATAGTACATAGACTCTGATAATATCATTACAAAGTCTTGTTAAACAGAAAAGCGTCAGTGTCACTGTCATTACACTCAAGCTTAAGAGATCCTAGTATCCTCAATATAGTACATAGACCCTGATAGTATCATTACAAAGTCACTTGTCGAAATTCGCATTTACATAATTAAACTAAATTCACAGTAACTTCAGTATTTTATTATAAGTTACCACTGGGGCGATGCCACTCATGGTGAACTGTTAGTCCAAGAGGGAATTCACCAACCCAGTAGCCAGTACTTCGGTACTGGCCCGAAAACTTGCAATATTTAAATTTAAGAAAAGTTTGTCAAAACCTAAGGAGTATTATGCACATTTCGACAACTTAAGTCTCTTCAGTGCAGATAAAATCAAAATATTGGAAATCAATATACCGAAATATGTGTAAAGACAGATAGAGAACAAATTTCAATTGGATTTAATTGGAAAAATTAAATTCAGCTTAGGACAGAGTCTTGTCTGAGGAAAATGCTCTTTAGTTTCAACAATTTACACAAGGTTAGATATTGCAAGTTTCCAAATAAAATCGGCTTTCGGATCAGCACAAAAGCACTTACTATTTGGCTGGTAAATACCCCCTGGGATTAATAGTCCACAAGTAGAGGCATCGACCCATTGGAAACAAATAACTAAATACTGAACCTTATGTAAATTTTGTTTCTGCATATGGCCATTTCGATAACTTTATTATTAGTTTCATTTCTTTCTGTGGATTTAATAACTTTTTCATTTAAGTCTGTATACCAAATTTCAGATTTATTTGTTAAGGTTTGTCTTATTAAAGATTCAAAAAGTTTTTTTTCATAATTGTTTAAAGGTACATTTGATAAAGGGCTTAGATATTTAAACATTGAAAACACTACTTTATTTCCTTTTTTGGACAGTTCTAGATGAGATGACAGACTCAATTATATTGCCCAGAGATTTGTATTTTAATGCTTTGTTTATTTTTTCATAATTAAGAAAAAAAAAACATTCTGTTTATCTATAATGTACTTTTTTAAATATCATAATTTTAGTCTTTTTTAACATTCATTGAAAACAGCTATTTAAGACAATACCAATTTAGTTGATTGATAGGAAATGGAAGCCCTTAAGGAGAATACACCAACATCAAACAATAAGCAATTTAAAGACTTGGTTTCAAGAGTGACAGGGTTGTAGTCTTCATCAAAATTTATCAAAGCTATCTGGAATATCACTGATGTAAAAACAAAATAACAAAGTTATTGTTAATTTAGTTTTCGACAACTTATGTCTCTTCAATGCAGATCAAACCAAAATATTTGTAAGACCATAAACCAAAAATTTGTTTAATCTGATAGAGAATAAATTACCCCCCCCNCCCCCCCCCCCCCCCCCAAAAGAGAGATCTAAATGAAAAGCCAAAATAAGTTAAAGACAGAGCTACGCAAGAGAGAGAAAGATACCTTTTACTTGAAAGTAAATTTTACTAAAATTTTGATATTGAAAGTTTTCAAATAAATCGGCTTTCGAGTCGGAACCGAAGTACTATCTGAGTAGATGAATAGCCCCAGGAACTATCTGTCCATCATGGGAGGCATCGGCCCAGTGGTGTTAAATAACAAAAATGGAAGTTAATGTTAATAATTAGTTTCTGCATATGGCCATTTAGACAACTTATTTCTCATCAGTGCATATTATTTAGGCATATCAGTAAAGAATCAGGTTAGATAACTCTCTGGACAAAAATCTGTGACCTTTCGTTTGAATTGATATTTTTTTGTGAAATAATATAATTAAATGTTTGATATAGATAAAATATTTAATTTTAGAACGTAAACATTCTTTCTGCACAATATTTCTTTATTTAATATTTGGATGTAAAAAATGCCAGATTTTTAAACATTTCATATGATGGTAATTTTCTATAAAAGGTTAACTTGGGAACCCACTAAAACCCATCTAGCATATGAAAGATTTATAATTCACATATCTGCAGTACAAGTTTCATTACAATCGGAGCTATGGAAATTTTTGGATTTACTGTTAAATATGAAAATTATTGTAGTTTTTGCACTTGGTCTTTCGATTTTGACTCGAGTTATGTTCCTTTGGCCACAAATTCTTAGTTTTTCCACTTTGATTGTGCTGTCATCTATCGTTAATTGATATACCTATACTATTACTCTATTTAATTGACCTGACTGGTCATTGGTCAATTATATCATGATAATTCGTGTTAAAATTACCTATAGGACCGAGAAAATTAAGCCACGCCCAGTCTGTTTAATAAATTTGAGTAATACTTCAAAGCATATTAAACCAAGTTCACAACTCTGATACATCTTTGTGATTTTATTACACTTTGAAAAAGGAAACAAATGGAGACCAAATGAGTAATTTTCTTAGTTATGTCACCCCAGACGTAGTCGGGGTGACATGTTGTTATTCTACGTTTCTTCTGATTATTATTATTTTTATTATTATTATTATTATTCTTATTTTTCTTCCACATATTTTTGTCC